>JAJHSJ010000012.1:448188-756734 GCA_021015155.1 Magnolia officinalis
ATATACTATTATGTGGGCTTAAGAACATTCTCAATGTTGCTGCTGGCAGTGTCAGTAGTCAATCGGCCTCCCACACAGGAATAGCTAATGAGTAGAGTTTACATATAGCCTGCAAGCTCCACGGTGAAAAGTAAAAGGTCTACTGATAAAGCGCAGCATTTGATAGGCACATGTGGCATGTTATTATTAGGCCATGTTAGGGTTATGTAAATGCCCAGTAACCTTAGTTGGAGGCAATTCCTACTCATTTTCCAAAATTATACAACTGTGAACTCTTTTCCTGATATTCCTTTCAATCTGATATTGCATCTTTTCTCAGTGAAAATGTTTATTGAATGGTGAGAGTAGAATTGTTGTCTTTGGAGCGTATGGAAGTATTTTCAAAATAGTGGGCCTTGGAATATTTGTACTGTTTAATCAACGGTGTGGATCAATAAATCCTTCACTCTATGTTGGAATTCTTCAAGAACTTAACTACTGTTCAACTACATTCTCTTGCTTGTGATACAGATACAAATTGAAACTGGATCTAAGGAGGCCAGGGAAAATTTTTGTTTGGTAAGGCTCTGACATAGAAAGATTTGATTGGACAATGTGCACTTCTCGGAGATAGAGCCACGCTGATGTAGAGTGGGTCGTGGAATGTTTCATGGCCAAGATGAATCAGAAAAGGTCGGTCGACAACAGAAGCGATCTGGACCGTCAGACCTTAAATCAGGGTATCTCGCAATTCAGAATGAGTTATAGGACGTAAAATATATGATTTTGGGGTATGATAAGCAACTTTAGCCACCCAACCCTTGTGCAAGCCGGATTTGCGAAATAGCGTCAAATTGACGATCGTTTCCCTATTTTAATTCCGTTTTTACTATTAATAGTAAGCTTTAGTTTGATTATAACTCTTCATCCGTTGGGCTTATGATAATTAGGAGAACAGCTTAGTGAAGCCAAATAGGACACTTACTATTTTTGACCAAATACCTTGCGCACTAGTAGACATCACGACGGTCTATAAATAGTAAGTCACGAATTCTAGGAGTTTTAGTTGTTGTTTGATTATGAAATTTATACCATTGCTTGGTATCCCTATTTATAGGGTTGTGAACTCATTTATTTCATTCATCAATCAAATTATGAATTTTATATAATTTATTTCTATTTTTCTTACTTTTTTCTCGTGGATTCGAGAAGTCTCTGTGAGAAATCTAGAAAAGCCCCATAGATTCGGAGTAGTTATCCTTGAGGAAGACGGTGATCGACCTCATCACGTTCATCCCTGTGCCACACACAAAGCATATTTAAAAGTGATTCCGTAACGTTGGTTAGACCAATTCGAGCCCTCCTCGCCGGGGCCTCACTGAACTAAGTGTTTTCCTAGCCTTGTAAGCCCCAAAGTGCCTTGCATCTGATTCGTTCATTGGATTGGCTGTGATGAATGTGACCTTAACCAATAATCAGGCCACCCAAGTCATTTGGAGCTCACATCGATCCTATAAAAGATGGGTAACCAACAACTTGAAACCAAAAGTCTACATTGATCAATAGTGTAGGTGGGGTCATCTTGATAACCGGAATGGCCTACTTTTATAGTAGATCCAATCAAATAAGATGGAGGTGGAGACATGCCAATGTGGTGCATGTGTGTGGGTCCAGGCAATTCCTCACAAGGGATCCACAGCATGCCTTATAGGTTAATATATACTTAAAAAAGTGCGGCCATCTTCTAGGCGTTCTGCCAACCTGGGGAGTGGACAGTGCCATTTTCTGCCAGTAGAGGTCAGAAGCGGTCCCCAACTGATCAGTGGTCTGTATCTCACAGATTCATATAGATGCACCAGGCCCTTTCTATACCTCTGTCACGTGAGTCTCGGAAAAGGGCTGTTGCTTGGTGGCAATTAGCAGTAGAAGATACAGAGTACTTCAAAGGTCCTGCTAATCAGCAAATCCTTTAGTCATGGATGCTTGATTCCCTACATGAGCTTGTGGGTACTTAGATCATCCAATCCAATGACCTACATGGATGCTTGATTCCCTACATACCCTTCTGGGTCATTGGATCATCCAATCCAATGACCTACTTATACACTAAGCTGACATGGATTTTGTGTTTGGAAGATCTTAGCCTTCTGATCAATGGCCCACAAAAATAGGTCAAGGATATGATCCACACCCAAAGGAAAACAGTTCAATGATAAAATATCGAAACATGGCAATGGCAGAGACGAGAGCGGATTGCATGCCGAGTAACTCGTTACCCTGTAAAGTAGTGAGTAAACTTTCTTGGAGACACACCTGATGTATTTTTCTTATCCATGCCGTCCATCCGTTTTACCAGCTCATTTTAGGCCATGAGCCCAAACTTGAAGCACATCCGAATTTCAAATGGACCACACCATGGGAAAAAGTGGGGGATAAAGGCATACACATTTGAAATTTTCCTGGAGCCCACAGTGATGTTTATTTTTCATCCAACCTGTTCATAAGGTCACATAGATATGGATGAAAGGAAAACACAAATATCAGCTTGATCCAATACTTTAGTGGCCCGTGAGAAGTTTTTATTGGTAGGAGTTCAATTCTCATTGTTTCTTGTAGTGTGGTCTACTTGAGCTTTGTACATGCTTCAATTTTCGACTCATGCATTAAAAGGATTTGAAAAAAGGGATGGACAATGTGGATAAGACACTTACATTATGGTAGGCTTCACAGAGTTTACTCGGAACCCAATCCGTCCTAGAGGCTCTCTAGGGGTGTTTGCATAGTTACTTAAGATAAGCTACTTATGACTTAAGTATCTCATCTTGATATATTTCAACTTATTAAACTGAATTAAGCAACTTTAAATTAAAAATTATACTTATAATTAATCATAAACCAAACTTACTTAATCTTTCTAAAAAGTGGAGTTCAGCGCAATGGGGTCATGTGGTGCATGTATGACATCCAACTAGGCAAACATGTAGTGATCATACGAACCTGCCTCTGGTGGGCCACAAATGGATATTGAAGTTTTTGGGTAGTGTATATTATTTTTTATGATGTGGCGCACCAAATGATCGGATGAGCTTACTTTTTTGTGCCTGATGATCATGGTAGGTTGTACTTGGATGTTATTTGTACATCATGTGGGTGTAAATTGTGCTCGACTAATCTTCTTAGAATGAAAAAGAGACAAGGGAAATTTAGCATTTTGGATCTTTTAAAAATCCATGACTTCTAATGAATTTAGAATTCATGAGAAATTATGAGGAAGAGATATCCCAAATAGCATTAGGAAGATTGTATGCTAAGCACCTGGAATAAGGAAAATTTATTTAGCACATGAAAAGTAATAGAAATAAGGATTATTGGACATATATCTAATGTACGCATTTTAAACTTGGTACATGTGGGGCATTTGTGATACTTGAAAAAATATAAAATGACACATTTGGAATATCGGAAGTACTTGAAGGCACATGAGATCACATGCAATACATTTGAAATGGTGAACAATGCATGGTACGCCATATAGCATCTAAAAGGCACTTGAAGGTTGAATATATATAGTACATGTACAATGCTAATATGGGCAACAACTCTCTGGTAGCAAATTGACTAGCGTGTGCCATGATATGGACAGGTTAGTCTCAAGCATCTTTGAAGGACAAAAAGGGCTCTTGGATGGTAAAAAATAATAAGTTGTTCTCACTTTTCTTGATTGTTGTGAAAAATTTTAAACAACTAATAGTAAGGGATTGAACTTCTACTACTAGCAAATGACCCGAAATGTTTCCACTAAATGACAACATGCTTTTGGCAGGATTTGCAACATTTTCTCAACTCAACCATTATAGACATGGTGTCCATCCATGCTTAACCAAACATTTAAATTGCAGTCTCATTTTGGATGTCACTCTTACTTGAGGTATTGGTATCAATCCATAGCTCAAGTGCTAGACTGAGTGAAAGATACCTCGTTTCAACACTCAAGTCTTGGTATCGATCCCTAGTGGGGGTGGCTAACATTGAAAAGTCAACTGACAGTGAGGTGTACTAAGAAGCTGACAATAAAAAAAAAATAAAAATAAAAATAAAAAATAAAAAAAGATTGATCGAGTGATGGTAGAGCTCACAAAACCGAAACATAAAAGAGCCGGAGGTCTTTCTACAGTAATACATGTTGGTTTGGTTTTGTTTTTAAAAATGAAAGAGAGAGAGGAGTCTTTGATACTCTTTTGAAAATTTGCACTAATCATATATTGGAATTTGATGAAAGAGTTTTATTCCCTTATATATATTTGGATGAGAATAGCTTTTGCATTGGCTTTTGAGTATAGATATGTTGGGCTCGAGCTTGTTTACATGATCAATTTTGTTTCTTAAAAAATAAATAATAATAATAATAAATAAATAAATTTGCTATGACCGAGTCTTGCACTGATAACTCGGTTTCACATTACATGTTGCAACGGTGTTGACTGGCTGCCACCTCTGCGCCACATGTTTGTCACGTGTTCTTTGGAATTCCTATATATAATTTTTTCAAAAACCTAAAAATCAATCGAAAAGAGAAAAACAAATGCCACCCCACCCATTGCATCCCTCTCTATTCTCTATTTTACATACAACAAAAATTTCCTGATCCTCAATTTCCTTTCTTTAATATATAGTTTTTTTGTAGTTATATTTATCGGTATATTGAGTATCAACCGTTGTTGTGGTGGAATCAGCAATTTTCTTCGATTAGTGGTTATATCCAAAAGACGGTCACAACGGGGCATATATGCCATTTACTTGATTCCATATATAGCTAGGCGCAAATTGTCAGGAAAGTTCCCTACTCATGCGTTGCCACTGTCTTTATCATTCTTCATTTTCATATCTCTTGTTTCTCGTTATTAATATTATTATTATTGAGTTTAATTTTTTTTATTAATATCTTATTTATAAAATTCTATCAATTATATTTTTGCTGATTTTTTAGCACCGGACTAGACTAACAATCCATGTAGTAGGGTGATCTACCAATAGAGCCCACCAGTATATATAACGCCGTGAAAGGATGGCTTATCAATCGAAAATCGTATCTGCTAAACACATTTGCCTTATTGGCTGCTATCAATGCGATGATAGAAAAATAAAATTGTTATTGGCCAAATATTCAGTGGATGAATTGAAGAAATATGATGGATAGAATTATTTAATTGTCCATATCATTTAAATATATGCCAACTATGCTAGGATGCATGTGTATGGTGGAAAGTCTGATTCTTCTGGATCCAACTTATCTTTCCCTTTCAACTACAAATTCTCTCTTCCAACAACTAGCAAATTAATAACATCCACAAATTGAACCAACAAATACTAACGGAAAGCATGGAACTGAAGAACTCTGAAATACTACTAATGGGACTCAAAACCAAGGGTTTTTTAGTAACCAGGATGAGATGATTGCGACTTGGACCTAACAGTTGTTGACGACTCATAACGGGTTTCGAGTAACCCGGTTTAGTTGATTGTGACTTAGAGGCTAACATTTGTCGAGGGCCCATTCGATAGATGGTTAGGTTAAGATTGTGGCTCATGACTAGAATTTTGATTGTAATTCACGTGCCTTGTGTCAGGCTCGGTTTTGATGTTTTTCACCATAAATGGGTTTTAAGCTCGGTTTTGACTGGTCCATGTGTTGATTTGGACTAAAAGCTTGGTTTCCTTTTATCCACCTGGGCGGTGTGATCTTATGAGCAACCAAATATCATGGTGGGCCTCAAAAGATTTCAATGGTGGATAGTTGACGTTTGTCTCTTATTGATTCAGAAATCCGGCCCACCCTCTCTAAGCTCCGAGCACTTGTGCCGAGCTTTGTAAGCCTGCACAAGAGGAAAACAAAGGAGACCTGGGCTAGAACAAAGGACCCTCTGTTGCCAAAGTCAGGTTAGGAATCCGGGTCTAAGTAGCGTAGGTGGGTTCAGGTGAGAGATATTGTGTACCTGTTTCTGTAGAAGAATCTCTATTTTATACCATTTGATTGGAGTGAATGTGTCTGTCATTCTCAGCACGATCTCTGCTATTAGACAGTAACTTTGTATGCGATGATGTCGTCAGTTACTCTATGATCGTGGTGTGACCATTAATGTTACCGTGCGTTACTGGAATCGGTTTCTAAACGCGATTGCAGGTTACCTCTCGTCCGAGCTAATCCTATAGTCTAAGTCCAACTTAAAACGATATGAGCCTACAGATAGGCCGAACCCTACTTCCTCGCAGATAGGGATCTGGTCGGGGTCGATGGTGGAGTTGACGTGTAACGACTTTTTCTGGGTTCCAGACCGATGTGAAAGCTCTACAAAAGAACTTGGTAGCTACGCACTATCTCAACTGATCGACTAGACGAGCTGATACCGCGCCACAGATCGGCTTTGTAACTTTGTCATCTTGCTTGTTGAAGACTTGATGCAGCCACTCGTCTTGCCAACCAGACCTTGAATGAAGCTCGGTTGACTCATTCAGAGATGTAGCCAAGCCAAGCTGACTTTAATTTAGGTTGGGTCAGATTTCCGCATGACATCTCCCTTGGTGTGGTCTTGAGCTTTGATATGCTTTGGTCATACATCATGGCAAGTTCAAATTAAAGCACATCTAAAGCTGAAGTGGACCACAGCGTAAGGAAATATAAAGAAATAGAGGGAGTTAACCGCTTACAGTTAAAATCTTCTTAGGACCACATGAGTTATGAATGAAACTGATATTTGTAATTTAACTTAATCCACGTCCGTGTAAGGTCATGAATATGGTAGATGGCAAATAACCGATAGACCCTCATATATCCTCATTGTTTCATGTGGTGTGTTCTAATTAAAATTCGAATATGTTCTAATTTTAGGCTAATACCCTAAAATTAAATGGTAAAAAGTATGAATAGCGTAGATAGAAAGCATACGTCACGAAGACTGGTCGTCATTACTACTGAAGTCACCACTTGATCCGCTTCCGTTGCTGGAATAGTCACAATCTTCTGTCAGCTGCTTTCGAGGGAGGAGTCAGTGACAGCGCATAGCAAGCAACTCCTCGCGTCAAACACGTAGCAACACCAAAAGGCGACACGTATTACCAAACATATCGCCACGTATTGCCACTTGCACACGTGTAGCTTCAAGAGAACTATAAAAGGATAAGATAAATCTTTCTTACTCGAGATCTAGTGTTACAATACTCCGTTCTTTCCGTTCTATTCAGTTAATAGGTATAAATATCACTCACAGCCACGCCAACCATGCAACTTGCAATTCGTCTAGCTCGTCTTCAATTGCATCCTTGTGTACGGTCACCATTTCAGCCGTGCGCCTGTCGGGAGACGGCTTGTGTCAAAGTAAGGTCAAAATCATCACAACAAGGAAACAGGGAAGAAGAGATGGAGAATAACAAAAAAGAAGATCAGAGATAACGGGTAATTACCAAACACCTCCTAATTTCTTTTTCTTACTTTTTCGTGGACAGTCAAAAACCTTACCCAAAATAGAGAAATCTAAAATGGTATGATCCTAGATAGACTTACGCAGATTATATGACTAATCGCTTTCTGAGCAGTCATATGAATGAAATTGGATGGCATATAATTACCAAGGTGGGCCCATGTACAACTAACCGTCCTCGTTATGATGTGGCCTTTTTCTTTTTCTTTTTTGGACCGACTGAAATCTTGAACATGAGGCAGTGCACTTGATGGATGGTGTAGTTCTGATGCTTCAAGATCTCACTTAGGCATGCGCTTGCATGACTGAGCCGAATCGGGGTAATGCGGTTCTTGTGGTTTCACTAATAACGTGGGATGTTTCATCTCAAAATTAAAATTATAAATTTTTTGGTATTAGTATTGTTATTAATAATCATTATTAATATAGGGACGTGATGTCACAATCGTTCGGTGAGGGCTATTCGACGCGGTCGGATGAAGAAGGGTTTGGAGGTGTCTATGGAGGAAATCAGGCCTTTAGGAAGCGAGAGGGAGGAGAGGACATACATGAAAATCATCCTGGTAAGATGGGATATGCGGATTGGATTATGGATACTTACCCAGCTTGGGTCGAGTTCTCTTTGCCCTTGACATTTAGACAGCATGCTAGAATATTGAACAACTTTCAAACATGCTTTGCTTTTACAATTCAATAAAAAATTCCTACTCATATGGGCGGGAGCGGTCTTGGTCCAGGCAGAGGCAATACCTAATCCCCTTTTCCTAATATGGTATTTTTTTTTATTTTTTTTTTTGTTAGGCTCTCCTTTATTCATAGGACATGGGACTGACTGTTGTTGTACTATCATGTTCACGACGATTCCTGTTTGAAGAATACGACAAGTCACAGGGCAGTGAAGTAAAGGAGAAGGAAAAGGGCAGGCATCAGCCTGAAAAAATGGCCAAGGCCTAAAGAATATCATCTCTTACCAGTTTCGGCTTCTATATAAGTGTTTTAGAGTCCCAACTCAGTTTAGAAATAAAGTTTCCTGATGCTTGTAGGAAACTTGGTAAATGGTTATTAGTATGTAGTAGGAAGGTGAATGAAATGACAAATGTATGGACGAAGGAAATCGTTGGTATACAAACGTTCTCATCCAATTAATGAATGGATCCCTTTGGCCATGTCTCTGTACTAAATCGGACACCCGCACACCTTGTATGGCATGTGTGAATGGAGCTATGAGGACTTTTTAATGTTTTGGTAAGCAAGCACATCCTGGTATTTGGTTACACTGGTCTGAAATAAAGATTTAAGACGGTCCACGGCTGGCATGTTCAGCTTTCGAGCTGGGCCAGAGTTGGGCTGAAATCTAGGCCCGAGGCTGGACCCTGGCCTAAAATTCAAGCCTGCTTATTAGTATGGGTCCCGAGCCCAAGTTGGCCTGCTTTAAGGTCATTTTTTGTCTGTATCATGGATGATCGGCACTCTTAATAGCCTGGATTTTATAGAAAAGAGGGTGGGTGGCTGGGCTTGGCCGTGGACCAGACTCAAACCGGGGCCATGCATAACCATCGTGGGCCAGAAGACCCAGACACGGGACACGCCAGACTTGGACAATCGTGAGAGAGATGGTTTTAAATTTGTTTTTTTTTTAATAATTTAAATAAATAAATAAATAAATAAATAAAAACAAAGGCATTCCGTGATTTTCTATTAAAAATCTCAACGTTACAATTGTCCTAGTCTTACGGGCTTTCAATGCATAAGGCTTCTTGTTTACTCATTTTTTCCATTTTTTTAATTTAATAGAGCAACTACGTTAATGCATAGTAAAGCGTCTCTTCATGAGTTGCATCATATCAATGTTGTGATATTTTCAATATTAGATTTTCTTTGGATGGCCAATATCCATTTCAATGTCCATTAAATGAGTGGGATGAAACATATCTCTAAAGTCGGATTGATTATCTTCACCATCCAATTGATAACTTTCAAGGTGGATGGTTAAGGTACATATTGTGTGCTCCAAATTCAAAAATAGAAATTGGTATGGTTAATTTTATTGTCTTTTTGCGAAGTTTGGATAATATACAACTTACAACTGTGCCAATGATATGGTTGGTCTAGACTACCATATGACTTAGGCCGTATATACAATTGGTGAGTGACCCAATTTGAAAATGGTGAGGGACTATTGCAGGAGTGTAATCCAACCTATTGACCTAAAATTCCATTAAAGCACTGGTTGGGCTCTTATAGCTATGTTCACACACCATTCTCACCCGTTTGGCACCTTGGATTCGGTGCTAATTGGCTGTATTTCAAATCCAAATAGCTTCTTTTTTTTTTTTCTTTTTTTTTTACACGTTTGGCAACTTGGATTTGGAGGTAAATGAAATCCGAGGATTTCATACTTATCTTTTTGGTGTATATTCATGTATTTCATACTTATCTTTTTGGTGTATATTCTGAAATCTTAATCCTAAGATTTAAGGGTAAACCTAAGAAATTACTTGGGCAAACCAAAGAAATTACTTTTTTAGTTTCCTCAGATGCATATGTAATAAAGGTGCTAATCCACTGGATAGGGCATGCTGATGATACTCTTAAAACAATTCAATCACATCACCAATAAAATTACATCAATAGAATGATATAAACCATCTAAATGTTGGACATTTGAATGGACGGTTAAAAAATATTAATAAATCATGTATTTGTAATCTTTACGTTTGTGGCCCACAGGGCTTAAACTTTTCTCTTTTTAGCTAAAGTATATATTTTAATATGCTCATTGCAATCATTTTATCAAATATCACATACATATATATACTTATTTGGAATATGAAATTTAATTTAGTTATTCAAATTTAAGTCATGTGAATATACTAACATTAAGTCATGTGAATATACTAACGAATTTTAATATTCATTCAATACAAAGCTCCCCAACAGAAGATTCAAGTCAGATTTAAGTCATGTGAATATACTAAAGAATTTGAATATTCCTTCAATACAAGCTCCCAAACAGAAGATATGGTCTCTATTGTTTAACAATATTCTTAGCTTGGCGCTGTCCCATGACCGAAATGTTTATGATAAGCTCGAGCCTAACGGTTGGTGTGGTAGGATGAGGAAGGGGAGTGGAGACTAGTCCTTTTCACCGTTCACATAATATGAGTAAACGAGGATTTTTACATTATGTATATTTTGCTAATTTGCCTTTCAAAAGTTAAAAGGGGCTCAATTGGGCGAAGCTGTGACTAGGCTGACGCGCTACTGTAGGAATCCATTCCTCCACGTGTGTAACATCATATGAGTGGATTGGATGGAATATAACACATCACTTGTGGTGCAGCCATTGCAATTGTTTTCCATGGTGCAGCCCACTTGAACGTTGAATTGTGTTGATTTTAAGGCCCGGTACAAACATTGAGTGTACCAAATGGACCCTACTCATCCACATGCACTCATTCTGCCCACCTCAGGGAAAGTAACGCCCATGGATCCATGAAATTTGTCACTGGAGCTTGTTCGAAATCGGCAAGAGAAAATCAGCACAGCCAGCACCGGGAGAGGCTCCTAAGATAAACATAAGGTGTTGGCTGGCCTTAAAATGCGTAAAATCTGAGGTGCTGTCCATTGGATAGCAGCCCCTCATTCAATTTCTTGAAAAAACCCCAAACTTGGAATTCAAAAGTTTTCCCAAATTACATAAGCAAAAATGTCCAGACACTACTCACGTTGTATATAATATATATTGTAGATATTGTTGATAAACAAATTCCATCCCTGCACTGCCTTAGAATTAAGGATGTAAATTAGGCAGTTTAAGTCCTTGAGCCCAACCTCACCTCAAGAGGACCCAACTTACAAGCCAACCCAATACAAATTCCTAAGTTGCCCACCTCTGCTGAACCTAAATTCCTCTATATTCAACACAACTCAGGTTAGCTCAAACCTAATCTCACTCAACCTTACTATATCTGATTATTCCTAACCTAACCCAAATTTGCTCAACACGAATACAACCTGATTTTATATTAGGGTGCATTTTTCAACTTGAAACCAAGACAAGGACTTTGACACCTCAACTTGAATCGAGTTGTGCCAATCAACCTAAATTGAGTTTGCAGTCCTACCTGCATTATTTATGGCCTTTGAAACTTAGGGTATGTTTGGGAGCGTAGATTTGGAGCCCCGAGTTGGAATGATTCCATTGTGTTTGACACCTTGGATTCAGAATTCCTATAATCCGAAAGTAGTATATTTAAGGGTTTGAATTTAATTACTAAATCAACTTTAATATATTAAATTAGTGTATGTATGAAATGTTTGAGACAATGGTTGTAATAGGCCTATTAAGATATATATTTTGTTCGAAAATGATGAAATTTCAAGTCTTAGATGGGATACAAGCATAGGATCATATCTAAGTGATTAAGTAATAATTTTTAATTGTTGATTTACATGGATAATATTTGTATGGCACAATTTTTTTTATTAAAAAAATTATAGTGATGCAACTGATAATCTAATTATTTTGGGATATCATCACTAGGTCATATCATATGACGCAGGGATAAACGTGATGAGGATAAATACTCCGAATCCACGGAGCTTCTCTGGACTCCTCACAGAGACTTCTCGAATCCACGAGGAAAAAAAGCAGAAAATAGAAATAAATTCTAATAAATTCGAAACTGATTAAATTGATTAATAAAAATGAGTTCACAACCCTTTAAATAGGGATACCAAGCAATGGGAAAGAAATCAGAATCAAACTACAACTAAAACTCTTAGAATTCGCGACTTACTATAAATAGTAAACTTACTATTTATAGACGGTCGTGATGTCTACTAGTGCGCAAGGTTTTCGGCCAAAAATAGTAAGTGTCCTATTTGGCTTCACCAAACCGTTCTCCTAATTATTCTAAGCTCTTTTCACGTTGGGCGCAACTCCTAAAGCCCGACAGATGAAGAGTTATAATCAAACTAAGACTTACTATTTATAGTAAAAACGAAATTAAATCAAGGAAACGACCGTCGATCCAGGGGTTTTTCGCAATTCGGGCGTCGCAACCCGGCATAGCAGGGTTGGTTGGCTAAAATAGCTCGCTCTACCCCAAAATCATATCTTTTACGTCAGATAACTCATTCCGGATTGCGAGATACGCCCGATCTAAGGTCCGACGGTTTGGATCACTTCTATTGTCGACCGGGCCTTTTCTGATCCATCTTGGCCATGAAACTGTCCGCGACCCGCTCTACATCACCATATGCCTAATAAATTAGTAGGCTAGTGACACAAATGTTACACATGAAACTCTTGGAAAGATTTTAAATATAACCTAAGCTTCCATCATAGATTTCAAACCCCTGAAATATTGGATTTGAAACCCTGATTTCTTTATGGTGCCAAACATATTAAGAGATTTAAAATCCTCTTAAATCCCCTAATTCCATGCCGTCAAATGACTCCTTGGTTATTGGGGCTGAGAACTCTTTGTGACACATAAAACCAGAGATGATAATTGTGATGGCCATCCTCTCTATCCATTGAGCCAGCTAATGCTGGCGTACAAAGCTCGAATAAGGCTGATTGAAAACTTAAATGGACCACAACACAGGAAACAACAAGGATCAAATGCCTACCATTGAGACTTTTTTAGCACACATGAGTTTTGAACCATGTTGACATGTGTTTTCCCTTCACCATTGAAACCTTTGAAGGGCTATCATGATGCCATTGAACCGATCACATTTTTTAATTCACATTGTAGCATGACTCTTCGCGGTGAGCCCCCTACAGCCTTTGGTTTCCTGAGCGGCCTACAACAACGGTAGGACAAAATTCACATTGTGTCCCTCTGGACCTGAGGCATGATGTATTTGTTTCATCCATGCCGTCCATATATTTTTATAGATCCTTTAGGGCCTGTTTGGGAGCGTGGATTTGGAACCTCCGGGATTGGAAACCCTCTGGATTGGCAATCCTCCCGTGTGTTTGGCACCTTGGAGTGTGAAGCAACTTTAGTTCAAAAATACCTATGCATGGTATATTTATTGGGGTTTGAATTTAATTACTAAATCAACTTTAATATCCCTAATTAGAGAGATATATAATTTTTGACACTATGGTTGTGATAAGCCCGTTGAAATATATGCTTTACCTGAAAATGATGAAATTCCAAGTCTCGGATGGACCGCAAGCACAAGATCAAGTCTGAGTGGCTAACCAACAATTTTTAATCATTGATTAATATGGACAATGTTTGGACAGTGTTGATTTACATGGACAATGTTTGGACGGTGTTGATCATCATTAGTGGGCCATGTGCCCAATAGAATGATAGTGTACAATGACACACATGTTACACCTGCAACTATTGAAATAATTTTAGGTGTAATCCAAGCTCTCACTATGGCTTGCAAACCCCCTCAAAGTGGGGATTAGAAACCCCCTGAATTTGAAACCCCCGGTTACTCTATGCTACCAGACAGCTAGGGGATTGCCAATCCTCTGCAATTCCCTCCAATCCACGGTGCCAAACGGCCCCTTATGGTATGAGACCAAAAACAAGGTATCTCCCAATATCAAGTTGACCACATTACAGGAAACAGTGTTCAATGAACATTGACCATTGAAAACTTTTCGGGGGCCCAAAATCCTTTTAGATCAAGCTGATCTTTGCTTTTCCCCTTCATCCAGGTCTTTATGATCTAATCAACAGATTGGATGTCAAATAAACAGTACAGTTGGACTTAGGATGATTTTAATGATGGATATGCAATCACCATTGTTTCCTATGATGTGGTCCACTTGAGATTTATATCCCTCTCAATTTTGGAATCAAGCCTAAATAATCTCTAAAAATAGATGAACAGAATGGATGAAACACATACATCATCATGGGCCCATAGAGCACCAACCACTGGCCACCGGGCTGGTGGCAGGTGAGTAGCCAATCCGTTTCCAGATCCAAAGCTCAAGTGAACCTCATCAAAGAAGATGAGAGATTTAACGGGACCCCTGAAAACTTCCTAAAGCCTGTCGTGATGTTTTATTCGACAACCAACTCATTAATACGGTCACCTAGAATAGATGAAGAGAACTTAAATATAAACTTGCTCCAAAACTTCTGTTATCTTAATAAGTTTTGACGGGCGTGTTCAAGCTCTATTGTTTTCATGGTGTGCCCTAAAATAACTCGGCAAAAGAGATGAAAGGCGCCGATAAGGGCGTGTTTGGACGGGCGGCCTGGATGGGATCGGGTTGTATTAGGGTGGATTGCACGCCTATCAAGATGGTGTCAGTGGATTACATGCAATCCCACTGGATTGTTGTATCCAGCGGCCCAGCTATGGCGTGTTTGGACGGGCGAACGACCATCGCAACCCAATGGAGTGATTGTGTTTGGATGGGCATGGGATTGCTTGCCATCCATGGGATTCATCTATAGCAACTAACGTTACTTGCAAAGGACGGTTATAACTGTCTCCCGCCAATGGACATATTGCATTGGGGAAACGGATTGGCTACTCCCCCTGACACCAGCCAATGGCTGGTGGTCGGTGCTCCGTGGGACCCCCCATGATGTATGTGTCTCATCCATGTCGTCTATCTAATTTGACAGATCATTTTACGATCTGAGAACAAAAACAAGTTATATCCCAATCTTAAATGGACCACATTACAAGAAATAGTATTGAATGAGCATCGACCTTTAAATAACAATTTGGGACCATAAAAGTTTTGGATCAAGCTCATTTTTGTTTTTTCCCTTCATCTGGGGCTGTACGACCTAATCAACCTATTGGATGTCAAATAAACAGTACAGTGCGCCTTACTAGGATTTTAATGATGGATATCCAATCAATATTGTTTTCATGTGGTGTGGTCCACCTGAAATGTATATACCTCTCATTTTTGGGATCAAGCCATAAAATAATCTATAAAAATGGATGAACGGAAAGGATGAAACACATTCATCATGGTTTCAAAGAGCACCGACCACCAGTTTTGAAACTGGTGTCAAGGGGAGTAGCCAATCCATGGGATTGCACTGGTGTCCTGCCATCAACTCCATGGCAGGGGAGTCCGTGCTCTCTGCGTATTTACATGATGAAAATGTTTCATCCATGCCCTTCATCCACTTTGACATGACATCTTATAACGTTGTCCCAAAAATTAGAAGGCTATATATCTCAGGTGAACCACACCACATTAAGATATAGCATCAAGCCTTTTATTTTACCAGATACTAAAACATTAAATCTGTTCATGAATGTCATACAGGCCCATATGGAGATATAAAACAGATATCAAAGACTACTAATTGCATGTAGACCCCACTGGTGTTTTCGAAGGTCGACCCTCAATCAACACTGTTTCCTTTCCTGTAATGTGGTCCACATGACTTTTGGATATATGTAATTTGTTAAATCACACTGTATATACGATGCGCAAATGAGGACGGACGTCAAAGATGAAACTCATACATTGTGGTGGGGCCCACAGAGCTTTGGCCACCAGCCATTAGCTGCTGTTAGTGGGAGTAGCAAGTCACGTCGCCTACCTTGACATACATATAGCTTGTCAAGGGTCATAAAATTGTGTGGGGGCCCACCGATGTATTCTCATGAAATTGGGAATATCTAGTGAATTCAATCAATATTACTATCAGCATGGAACATGTCTACATATCCGCATGGACCACATCATGTGGCAGTGGTATGATAGAGATAGATCCCAAAAAATATATGGCAATTTAAAATAACGATGTATGAAAACATGAGAAACCTAAGTTGTGTGGGAAAAAGAGAAAAAGTAACAAGTGACATATACAGAGTGACAGTCATCCGTGTAAGGCTAGAATTAAAAATCACAAGGAAGGCAAGAAAAAAGGACACCGACACTAACTAGAAGAACATAAAATATCTCTCCATCTGATCGGGCTGATGGGGGAAGATCATCAGTCGATACGGCCCTAGAAACCATGGTCGTCGATGCCTGTGCCGTCTACATCGTCTGTCAGATGGACGAAGATGAAGAATGACGGATGTCCAGCTCATCAGAAAATGCGATGACCTGAACCGCATGAGATGCCGTGCAAGGTCTCGACGGTGCACATGCCTTGCTGAAGTGCTCGTCCTAGCATTCAACTACCTCTTTCCAATTCCTGAATGCGTGGTGTCTCGCTCCACTAAACCCCTCCACCTCCACCCGAGCATCGTCCCAACATATGTATATGCCAGGCCTACGTCCCACCAAGACAACGTAATACTTATCTTTTCCCATCTGTAATGACATGGATGTAATTGGCACGAGATTCGTGTGTTGGAATAGAAATCCGCAAACTAAGTTTACATGTAGTATTCTCCTATCGAGTAGCATCGTAAAGTACAAATAAACTTACTAAATGAAAACAAAATCTAGTCGTATGTACGTACCCTTCCAAGCAAGCGGATTGTATAGTCTTATCTGTCTTAAGAAAATAAACTAACCAATGGATGCATGTGAAACCATATAAAAGATGTTAATTACATAAAAGTTATTGCCATAACATAATTGTCATATTCGTATATACCACCATGTGTCGGTTCCAAAAATTAAAACAAATTATCAAATCATCCAAGAAAATCCAGTATATCAAAGTTATTACATACCAACAACTAACAACCAAAAATTCATAACCATTTTCTTCAAATCCTCAGATGGATCCGATACCTCGATCACCAAAGTGGTCATGGAGTGTTGTCTTCAACTAGTCAATGCGACGCTCAAATCACAGACTCACAAAGAACGATGCCAGATCTTTGTCCTTACTCAAGAGCTGACCAACCTCAAAAAACTCTGAGTTGGTCAGGCCCTGGACCTCTTTTAGTACATCAAGTACTTTACAAGTGTGATTCACCGACTTGCCGAGGCAAAATTTCAGCATTGAGTCGGCAACTGTATGTAGAGAGGCCCCGAGTACTTCACAAGGACGAGGAGGGTGCGATCATTTCCTCCCCACGCTCCCACTTTGAGTGGTATTGGAATTAGTCGTGTGAGTGGGAGTGCTACATGAGTCGTGTTGTCCAATCGAAGGACTGTCTGGTGAAAATGGGATGGTCCCTGTGGAGTCTGTGACAAAATCATCTGACAGGTCAATTGTATCGTCGAGGTCATCATCCAGCTCTCTCCATACATCATTGAGTTCTTGTTGAAGACGAGATGATGATGTTGATGCGGCTATGTTGGAAATACATCTGAGATATACCAACATATGTAAATTTCATCTGAGATATAGTAACAACAGACAAATCCATCAATAGATATACCAACAACAGAAAATCATCTGAGATATACAGAAAAAACCATCTCAGATATACCGACATCTGTATAACCCATCTTAGAAAAATCGTCATAAGAAAATGCAACAATATATATACCCAGAAGAGAAAAATCCATGTGACATATACCAACATGTATACCATCCATATGAAAGATACACAATGAAAATCCAGCATTAGATATACCAACAACAGAAAATCCACCTCGGATATATCAGAAAATCCATCTCAGATATCCCAACAACAGAAAATCCCTCTCAGATATACCCACAACAGAAAATTAAGCAATAGATATACCAACAACAAAAAAAGGTACCTGAGATACACCTATGTAAAACTATCTGAGATATACCAATAACAGAAAACCCATCTGAGATATACCAACAACAGGAAATCTAGTAAGAAGGCTTACTTAATCAAATGCATGCAATGAAAGGTGACAACAATAGGAAGTGAAACATCAGGGTATATGTCGTATTGTCTGAAAATCCACCCCCTTATAAATCAGAATGCCAAACATTGCCGTCGCAGCTAACGACACAGACCGACTCCATATCGGAGGGCTTATCTCGCCTGTGACGGAGCCGCATACATCACATGCATGCAAAACCACCTCATCCCTCTCACCCGCAACATAGATCAGGTCATACTGGTACATGCGATGAAAATCGAGGTTTACTCATAGCATTTGGGCGAGGAAGAGGACCTACCTCCGCCCGAGAAGACCGTCAGTTCCCGATGGCAGCGCCGGCTCGACTGGTGACGGCTATCGCGACCTGAAACGACTTCTTATAACCCTACTTCCTGACCCTCCCGCCAAATCCCAGCACCTGAAAACCGATCCGGATTTCAGTCGTACGATGGACATCGGGAAGGAGAATGGTAGGGAGAAAAAACCCCTATCCAGCATCGAATCCCGCAGGATTGCGCTTGTACCACCGAAAACCCCCACAATCCAACAACCAAATCCCTCGCAATCCAGGGAATTTTCTCACCAGTCGCAAATCCATCGCCCGTCCAAACAGACGGCTATTCTGACGCTGTGGGATTCGAATACCCTATCCCACCTAATACGGGCTACTCCAACGCACACTGCCTGTCCAAACACACCCTAAAGGAATCAGATCGACTACTCCCCCTGCCACCAGCCATTGGCTAATGGTCGGTGCTCTATGGGCCCCACCATGATGTATGTGTTTCATCCATGTCGTCCGTATATTTTTCTAGATCATTTTATGATATGAGACCAAAAAAGAGTTATATCCCAAACTCAAGTGGACCACATTACAGAAACCGTATTGGGTGAACATTGACCATTAAAAACTTTTCGGGGGTCATTAAAGTTTTGGATCAATCTGATCTTTGTTTTTTCCCTTCACCTGGGCCTGCATGACCTAATCAACAAATTAGATGTTGAATAAATAGTATAGTGGGCCTTAGCAGGATTTTAATGAAGGATATCTAATCACTGTTGTTTTCCTCTGGTGTGGTCGCCTTGAGATTTTTATCCTTCTAATATTTTGGATCAAGCCTTAAAATGATCTCTAAAAATAGATGAACAGCATAGATGAAATACATACATCATGGTGGGGCCCACGGATCACCGAACATCATGCACGGGGCTGGTGGCAGGGGAGTAGCCAATCCGTTTCCGTGGATAAAACACATGCATCACGGTGGGCCCACAGGCCACATCGTGCCGTATATTCCCAGCACCTAATATGTTGCTCGACGTGTTGCACGTGACCCAACGGAGCCGGTTCGATAACCTTGCGTGATACTTACGGAGAAGTCCATGGTGAAATTTTGGCCGTTGATTTGTCAACAACCGCCTTAGTTCGTCTCCACGTGGTGATATAATAACCGTTGATCTTCAGCTACCAACACTAGGGTTTCAATATATTTATACGACCTCTCTCATCGTTCTCATCTCTTCCTTCCTTTCCTTTGCTTCTCTTATCTACTTTCCAATACATATATTTTTGTAGTTCTTGTTCTTTCTGTCAGAGAGGTTTCCATCCGTCAGATCGATTTTTTGGCGGCAGATCAACCGAATTTAGGAGAAATCCCGACTGCTCTTTCTGATTCGGGGAGTTGGCTTGCTGATCTACAATTTGACTGATTTTGCCGATTTTATTTTGTTCTCTTTTTCTGTGACGCTGTTCTCTTGCAGGAATCTCCTCGTTCTCGGATCATCAGGATTCGAAGCGATTTGAAAAGGACGAAGACGATCTTTTTTTTCTTTTTGCAGGTTGTTGGATCTGCGAGCCTGATGGAAAGATTCTTCTCTTTATCTATCGAAGTTGTGTTTGTTGCCAGATCTTTACACGACCCTTGCGATCGGTATTGTAGAATTGTTGTTAATGGCTGTAAATCAAAGGGTAGTGTGATCGAGATGGAGTTGTAAGAGATGGATCTTAGGAAAGGTAGCTAGTGATGAATTTGTTACCTGACCTTTGCCATGACAGGTGCGCTTGTATGGCAGGTCAAAAAACCCTAATAAAATCCCTTTTTTGGTTTTTAGGGGAGATGGCATGGGGCTCTTTTGCCCCGGCATCTCCCCTACGGTGTCGCTGCTTCTTGTTTTTATTTTCATCTTGAATTCTCTCAATTCCGACATGACGAGTACACGCATCCAGCAACCAACATCTTCAAATAGGCAGACGAACTGCAAAGGCGAATTAATTACTCTCTACTGCCGTTGATCCGGATTGTTTTCCATGAAATGAGGTATTTCCACCAAGCTCCTTTTTTTTAATAATTATTTAATAACTAGGTTGATTAGATTGATGAATGAATTCATGGATATCAAAAAACTAACATTGAATCACGAGGGAATGGAAAACTGCAGATTTCATCAGTTACTCTGCTTTCTTGCCAATTGAACTTTTTTTTTTTTTTTTTTTTTTTTTTTTTTTTTTTTTTGCGAAATTCAATAAGGTGGTCTCAGTAATTGTTGTCATTGAGTACATTAATAGATGAATGCATTTTTGTGCAACATTAGTATGTATGATTTTTTAATATAAACGAATTCCGCCCATTTTCTTCAACAATCAGGAAACTAATTCCTGAAAAAAATCATTTTCATTTGAAGGTATTCAACTCAGATCTATTCCCAACTGCAGATTGGGTTAACTTTGTAGATAGAGTATGTCGTACTTCTGGGATCTTTTGCTGCAAACTTCTCTGGAAAGTATCAATCAGCTATTGTGTCTAGCTTTCAATGTGTTGATGATTTAAAAAGAATCTGTTCGTCTTCTTCCTTCCTTTTTTTTATTTTTCTTGTGGGATATGATTGTAGGATGTGCATTTCTAATATATAAACTGTAAGCTGCAGCTATCTTTGTTATCTCCTTAAAATCTCAGTAAAATGATTCCAATGCAATGGATAGAATGTGATATTTCTAGCAGAAAAACAATTGAGGCAAGAACTTATAATGCATGTTGCATCTTTACAAACAACTATTGATGCAAGCATCTTCGCACAGAGAATGTTAAAATTTTCGTCCTGCAACAAAAGCAAGGAACTCATAACATTGCATGGTTAACATGTTCATCGATAGTGGTTGATGACCATCTTCAAGGTCAGTACGGTCAAATTCCCTTCTTATTATGGTTCTGGCATTGTCAATCCTTGTTCTTTCTTGTTACACTGTGTTCCTTTCTTTTTCCTATTTAGATGTCAAGAACATTGCAGGACTTTGTTGCTTGTGGCATGTAATGTTATTGTAAATGTTTTCATCTTTTGTAGCACGTATTATTCTTGTTCCATTTAAGTTGTGTGGGTTGTGGGGGAGTAGGTGCTTTTACCAGTTTGATTTGGGATGTGGGAACTGATCACCTACAGGCAACCAATGCCACTAACTTGTGGTACCCTACCATCTTTCCACACCAACATGCCACTTGTCCGAAATCACTACCATAAAATGAATGGGCCATAACATGAAAATCAACCATTATGGTAAAATTGGGCTGATCCAATCACTAGGTGGCCTAAACCTTTAGGTTTATACCATTGGTCATTCAATGATTCCAACTGCCTACCTACCCGATGACCGGACAGGCCTGATTCATGTGCCAGGTTATGGTCATGGTGGCTGATGGTCTATAATCAAGTTGCACCTATGATGGTATCGCACCACAAGTTAAGTGGTACCTTCCCTGTAGGTGACGACTTCTCTTGTAATGAAGGGGTGTTGGTTGAGTGGAGGCAAATGATAAACAGAAGCATTGCTGGATATGTTGATACTGATGAAGAACAGCGCTGGAAACCTGGGTTGATTTCACGAGCGGGATAGCAGCTGGATGGTAGCTGAGGATCGACATGCTTTCCAATTGCATTGCATTGCATTAGACGACGTGGAGAATTCTTCAACACAAAAGGTTTCAGATTGATGTTTTGCAGGAGGGTTTCCGTGGATTCTTTCAACCATTGCATGGGCAGTAGAGTGTGTTGTGGGAAAGGTATTATGCTTTTCTTAATGACTTTCATCGTAATGCAAATTTTTATTGTTGGAAGGATGTCGTGTATCCTGCATCAGGCCATGCTACTGTGTACATTCTATTACAAAATACTATGACGCATCTACACAAGCATGGACGTGTCATAGTTAGCCAGTCAGCTGCAGGCATTTTCAAATAAAAGGAAGGTATCTAGCTTTTTCTGTGAGCATATCCAATGGATAGAGCTTCTGGTAGCTATACAAGTGGACCAACTATATGTGAATACACTGCAGGCCGCCGTGGACCAACTTTTCAAAATAAGAAATTGGTGGTTCCCACCCATCCATAGAGTCGAGTGGAGGGTGAATTTTTTAGTAGAGATTAATTTATATTAGACTTGAAAAATGAGGACTCGAGAGGTGGGAAGAAAGAAACACTGACGATCTAATGCCCATCTATATGCATTAGTATACACCCAAAGTTTAATTATTTTTTTAGTTTAATTTTCAATTTATATTAGACTTGAAAAATGAGGACTCGAGAGGTGGGAAGAAAGAAACACTGACGATCTAATGCCCATCTATATGCATTAGTATACACCCAAAGTTTAATTATTTTTTTAGTTTAATTTTCAATTTTAACCTTTTATATATGTTGGTAAAATGCACCGTGCTAAGCACTTGACAGTCATTTCTTCAATTAAAAATATTATTATAAGTTAATATTGGCTGTTCATTCTGAGTAATTGATTGGATAGCACCACCCATGTGACATGGCACGCTTTGCAGAATCCTAGCCATACCTGGCTTGAATCTTGTAGAGATGCCAAAGCAATAAATTAAGCATGTACCCTAGTAAAATTGTCACGTTGTTAGAAAGTTGCCTTAGCTGTTTATACATAAATTTACGATAGTGTAGCTCTCCTTGTGAACGGGCGGCCCAGATTGTTGTGCAACTGAGTCTACGAGAGGGCACTAAATTGGTGGATAGCTTGGATCGTCCACGTGCATGAAATGGTGTACGATGGTCCCCTCTGGTGTTTAATCTCCATTGTTCCCTCTGAGGCCTAACTGATTTTTAGCCACAGGGCCTCGGATCATGTTGGTCCAAACAGCTTCGTGTTTTATGTCTCACTTGTGCCATTTTTAAAGACTATTACAACCTGAATCGTGACAGCACCGCAACTTTTATGCAACTACTTAAAACGCCCAAGCTGTGTGGTCCGCCACGTTTTATGTCCGAATCAACATAAAAAAATCCACTCAAGTTCCATCGGGTGAGAATCAGTATTTAAACTCCCAAAAGAAAATATCATAGTAACCTCTGATGGGTCACACCAACTGGAACCATTTGCAACTGCCCTATTTTCTCTGTAAGGATGTATTTTCACTTCATCTTGTTAGTTGCACCTAATTAACAGGTTTGATGGAAGATGCCAAACTTGGTGGCCCCAGACGATCATATTGGTATACAGTATCCCAAATGTACAATGTGGTGTGGCCCACCCGAGTTGTGGATCTTGCTTATTTCTTGCCCCAGGTCTAAGAATCAAGGATAAACCGGATGGACACAGTGCATTATATATATATAAGGTGGACCCCACCAGGTGGGGTATGGGAAATTTTCTATGCAACTGTACAACATCTGTTTTAGCAGTGCCCAAAACACCCAAGCTCTTAAGTAGCCGGGCACCATGTTGTATATCTAAAATCCACTGCCCATCAGGTCATGTTCTTATGTTCACCTTACATATAAAAAATCATCCTGATAAAGACTTTTCTGAGTGTGCCACACTAACGAGAACAATTTATTGTTGTGCTTAAAACATCCAAATTCATGCAATGGGGCCCATTTTATTTTGGATCCGGCTGATTTTGTTATGTCAAACATGATGCATGGATTTGATGAAAGATAACACGAGGCTATGACAAGTGTCTAATTTCGATTGTACTCTTTATCGTCTTGCCTCAGTTGCGTGTATGGGGGAGGTTTGGCCTCGGGGACTTACAAAATGCTGGGCCCACAGCTAATTGTACATTGTCGTGCAATCCTAACCTCTAATTCGTGGACACTTGTTTGTTAAGATAAGGGCGTTACATATTTTTATTTTTATACATCCAATAAGGTCGTCATCTAATCTGATAAATGACCGAATAAACAGATTCGTTTGATGATGCATCGAATCTGGGACACTCCATTAATTTGAGTGTCTGGAGAGTGAAGGAAATGTAGAAACGTACCTCCCATGTATATGGAGGCAAACATCTTTACATTTCCATGGACAACTCCTCATTGAGGGGTAATTTTGACATTGAATTAGAGTTTAATTTAGTAAAAGCTGTGAACATTAGCTGATTTTTTTTAAAAAAATGAAAATACTTGTGAATTATTCCCACTTTTATTCGTACCATCACATGGACGTTGCCTTTATTTATTTATTTATTTTTCCACTTTTTATTTAATTTTCCTCTTTTTCTGTTCAAAGTGTACTGAACCGGAACCATTTGTCAGTTCTATGGCAGATCTGGAGACAGTTGATGTGCGTTCTACATTGTGGCCTACACAGCGGTTGAATCTGCAGGGTTTCTGAGCCAAAAGATACTATCATTTGGGCTGCACCTGGTAGATGTGACCAATTCCTTATGTTGGACATTGGCGCTTGCACTTGCTTCGATGTTTATCGGGCTTTGAATACAATCCCGTTTGGTGACTGGGCCTACTCGAAAGTGTTGGCCACTGACTATCAAAGTCAATGGTTCGAATCAGCTTGGACTCAAAAATCTGGACCTAGGGTACCAGCTTGATTCGAATCAACCCAACCTGCGTTCAGGTCAGGTTGTCAAGGTCCTCTGGTTTGGTTTGGGTTGACAAAGACTAATCCGACGTAAATTTTGGTTGGGTTGGGGATGATCACATTTATATGATTGTTGTTGGCTCGACTTGGATTGAGTGGGGATGGGTTAAGTATAAAGACCATTGCTATTCCAGGAAGGAGCTATGTTCATGATTTGAGGATCTTTAAGCTCTAAACGGTAAGAGCGCTCAAATACACACATTTGAGAGGGTGGTGGTTCGAATCCACCAAGATCCTATTCCTAATTTTATTTCTTGGACGTCTACATTCAGCCGTATGGGAAAGCCCCGCCGACCAATCTCCAAAGTGCGGATCAACCTACCACCTTCCTACCAAATCGGTTTCTCCATTGTACTTACCAAGAAATGAAAGCGCCGCATTTACCTATGTTTATAGCATAGGCCCCACCCTTGGAGGACTGTAATCGTCTGCACCACCTGTTAGACGCTTCGTGTCACACACCCTTGCTCTATGGCCCACCATTGGTAATGTTGCATCCAACCAGTCCATCAGGTGAGTATCATTAACTTGATCCGTTTATACAAAATCTCAGACTTTTGAATCTTCAATTCGTCCTTTTGTCTAGTCTATAAATTAATCGAGGTGCATTACTCTTATTCCCGCATGTTTAGCTTTCATATTTCAAAATATAAGCTTGGCGACAGGCATCCGACGGCTGTTGGAATGAGATTACAAGTTCTATCCCAGCTATGTACTGGAAAGGGGGGATTTGTAAATCAAATCATTTCAAATATATTCCACCGCTACTTTCTAACCTCCCATCGAACGGCCCATGAGTCGTCGACTTTATGATCGTGCCGCATGACTTTTAGTCACTTTGAAGTCGGTCTAATGAACCGTTAGGATCTCATACACAAGCGACTCTCGTTGTCTCTCTATCAATCCGCCATTGGCTGGCACCCTAACCTTGCAGAAAGGGTTTTTTTTAAAAAAAAAAAACAAAAAGGTGGAAGATGCGAGGCCGCTTTTGCCTTTCGGCGTTTCAATAAAGTGCTTGAGTATTGTAGAAGATTGCCGTCTAGTCGTCATGGTCCACTCAGTATTAGGCCATACCTGTATGTTGAACGTAGGCCGTTGGTCACTCTTTCTAACCGTCCATAATTGTGGGCGCATGCCGAGCAGGTCTTGTTTTTTCTCCGGAAGATGTTCACGACGGGCCCAACCTGATGAATGGCTGGATCTCAAAACGTGTGCACGGCGTCACTCATTCCACTTTGGTGTGAATGTTCCATTATAAATAGGCCTGACAAGCCCACCCAGCGTGCATGCCACACGTGTGCCAGTCCACTCCAACCAAGCAGAACAGGAAGATTATATTGATGCTATAGCCCAGGAATCAGGTTGATGCACTAGCCAAGTGGGCCACAGTTTGCAAGTACACAGAAGTCTGGGTTCGTTTGACACGGCAGCAATTCGGACGCGTGTGTGACATCCATTCCATCCATCATATGCACCAGCTCATTTTAGCATGTCAGATGAAAAATTAGGCCGATCCAAAACACAAGTGGATCACATCGCAGTGAAGAGTGGAGATGGTGATACCCACCATTGAAGCCTTTCTGGGGCCCACCCAAGTTTTGTATAAATATTTTATTTGATGTTTTACTTGGACAAACCTTATGAATGGATCTGATGGCATGTAAACATTACGCCCACATGTGCTTTTGGATTGCCCTGATTTTTTGGCCCTGATCCTAAAATGAGCTGGTTCAAAGATGGACGGAGTGGATTTCACACACACCATGGTGGTCCCCAAACAGTTTTTTGTCTCACCGGCTCCATACAACAACGATTGGAAATTCGTGTCCCGGCAATTCGGTGGGACCACCAGCTAAAGTGCGGCCACGCATTAATATCAAGATCAGGACCCCTGTCCCTCGAACTTCCAGGTACAGGAAGCTAGGGCGGCCCACCGTGACTTGTTTCCTAATATCATTCCATGGCATCGAATCAAAAATGAGGCAGACCCAAAACTCAAGTGGGCCGCACGGCTGCAAACGGTGATGATTTACGTCCACCTTTGAATCATTCGTGGGCCATAGAAGTTTTAATCAGGCTACTATTTTTATCTTTTCAGTTCGTGTCAGTAACAGTAGCCTTATGAACGGCATGGATGCATATAAACATCAAGGTGGACCTAAGGACTTTTCAACGGTACCCATTTCCTTACCCACTTTTTCGTGTCGTGCGGCCCACTTGAGTTTTGAATCTACCTCAAATTTTGGCCCATGTTATAACAGGCTCTGAAAAAACTGATGGGCAGATGCGATTTCTCAAAAACATCACGGTGCCCAACCCCCCCACACTTCCTGTCGCAGGCTATCCCTGTCCCATTTTTCCCAAGCGATGAATGGATGCGCATCATGTGCCAACAACACCTCCAGCAATGGTTTGTCGATGTGTTGGGCGATGTGGGCCCAACCTGATGTATTTGTTTTCTATCCACGCCGTCCATCCGTTTTGCCCCCACATTTTAGGGCATGGGCCCAAAAATAAAGCTGATCCGATGATCAAGTGGACCAACTACAGGAAACAGTGGTGATTGAAAGCTCACCGTTAAAAACTTTTTGGGGGCCACGAAAGTTTTGGATCAGGTGATATTTGTGTTTTCTCTTCATCCATGTCTGAGTTACCTTATCAACAGGTTGGATGACAAATAAAAATTACGACAGGCCCCGAAAATATTTCAACGGTGGATATCATTATCCCCACTGTTTCGTGTCGTGTGGTCCCCTTGAGATTAGGATATTTCTCAAAAGAATTTTACTGAACGAACTGAAACAAGCTGAAAAAGAGGATGGACGGTGTGGATATATAACAAATATATCAAGTTGGGCCCCACAGCGCCCAACACATCAACGCACCAAGGCCGGAGGTTTGGCAATCCATCTAATCCCCGTCCCAGAGAAATAACAGACTCTCGTTTTCTCACCACTGCTTTATCTGGGCGTAACCAGGTGAGAAGCAACAAAAAAGAACACATCTACCCTAGAAATGGAGGAGAAGCTCGTTGCTCGGCTCGAAGCGGCGGTTGCTCGGCTCGAAGCCTTCTCCGCTGGATCCAGGTCGTTGATCTCACCTGAAGATGCGTCGGACGCGCCTGTTGATCCGTCGATCGTTGCCTTCGATGATCTGGTGGAGAAATTCGTTGGTAGGGTTTCTGCAGCTGCCGGGAAGATCGGTGGTAAAGTCCAGGAGGTGACGAAGATCCTTGAAGAGGCGTTTTCCGTGCAGAAAGACCTGCTTGTCAAGGTCAAGCAATGTCAGGTCAGTTTTACTTCCACTCGATTGTTTGATACCATGAAGGCTGTTGATTCCTTGAATTTTATCTTTCATGTGTTGTTCTCAATCTGTATTTGTCTAGGAATTCTGAATTTTCTGTATTGTCGATGTTCATGGATGCATATTCATAGTTTTTGTTGAGATAATTGGATCTGGTGGAATTGGGTTAATCTAGATCAGGAATGGTTCGAGTCTGGCATTTAATATCGAAGCATCTGTTTCTAATTGATTTCGGTGTGGACTGTTGATTGTTGGATAATGCCGTGATATCAATTGCAAATTACAGCAAGTGTTGAGTTCGTTTCAAATGGTATATGAACATGTTTTTGTATCTTTTCCTTTCTTTTAATGAAATTTTGTTATCTTTCAAAAAAAAAAAAAAAAAAGGTATATGAACAGTTAAACAGATCTTTTGTATTTTGGTAGATCTGAATGGTTTTTTGGATGTACTCTAGAATCTGAATGCCAGCATTCGCTTATCCTCCCATCCGCATACTGTGGATGTGGAGCCTTTTAACACATCCCTCGAAATGCAGGTGACAGGATGAGTTGAACTGTCCTGACTTAGAAGTTCTCCAAAATGAGATGAAATGATATGGGTAGGAGCCAATAACATTGCCATTTTGTGTGGCGTATGGGCTGTCCTGTCTACATTTTGGATTACATCAAACTGGCCCTAAGCTACTAAGAAATGGAAGAAGTGATTAGCTAACCCAATCTACCTTCCGATCCTTGTGAAGGAGACCTGAGGCTGGATCTGCTACAAAGCTCTGTAGATTAGTTAACCCAATCTACCTTCGGATCCTTAATTTACAGGTGCGATTAAACCACTTAGGCAAGTAGCAACTCAGGTTGAATTCAAGTGCAAGCACACTCCCCCAAACCCCTGGATATATTTGAAGCTATGGTTGCATATGACAATCGATACGCAGGCATTCCAAATTGTACACATGGCATATGTTAACTGAATGTAAACCTTCTAAATGACTGACCCAATCATCTATAAATCACAATCCCAATACTAGATTGTTTGAACAATCTTAAACTATGATTTGTGAATAGTTGTTTTTTGGAACAGGAATATCGAATTATTTCATTTTAACTGTCCAACAAAAATGTCCGCCAATCCGATAATAATCATATGATCAAGTAATCTTAAATTTTCATCCATAATGCATTTAGGGGTCATTTGGGAGCGTGAATTTGATATGCATTGACAATTGCCACGGAATCCATGTGAATTAGAATCACCAGTTGCATTTGACATCTTGCATTCAGAATCCACTAAAATCCGGCAATCCAGTAATCAGATTTGGAATCACCAAATTGTGTTTGGCAGCCTGTATTTGGAAGAGAAAGAGTGAGAGAGATGACTTGTGAATCAGTGGTAATTGGAATCCACGTGAAACAAAATCACATGGTTTTGTTGTGATTTCAAAAAAGTGCGTGTGTATTTGATATGAATTGGATTCCAATTCACATCGATTACACTCTTTCCAAACATCCCAATTCACACCGATTCACATACCCAAACGACTCCTTAAACTAGTACCCGTAGCTTAGACAGTTTAATAAATAATTTTTCCCAAGTATGTGATTTGCAAGTAATTGCTGAGTGCCTGCTTATGATCCATTACAATTTGACACAAGTACAAGAGTTTTTCTCTTTTCTTTTAAATATAGAGTTCTTCCTTTCAGTTTCCCTCTCATTTTCACTTCTAGGAGTTATTTGGTACTCCAGGTTCATATGACGCCTGATACACATGCACTTAGTGATTGCATAGTGACATATCTTAAGTCGAAATTCAACCAGCTAAATTGTTGGATCCAATGTTTGTAACTGATAGTCCAGGAATAAGTGGGACTGAGCATCCTAACCTTTGATTTGGGTGCACTTGTTCCTTGAAATAAGACCATTGGATAATTTTCATTTTTTAACTGCCCAATATGTGTCAAAATATTTTTCCAAACTGTGATTCTGATAATATGGAGCATTCCCTATTCTCCCTATCAAATGAAATGGTTTTGATCTCAGCCATGTGTTCCATATGTACAGCAATGAAATGGTTCTACGTATTCTATTTCTTCGGCCGACACCTTATCATCTCCCTAATAAAATATAGCAAGGAGATTCACCCTCTGGCACCTGCCCCTGCATTTAATTACCCCTCCACTACTTTCTGACTAGAATTATCTAAACACTTGCTTTCTGCTGAGCTCTATGCAGCCCACAAGATTGACCCACTTGATGAGTAGACTCGCCATAGTGCCCTTGTATGCCATGTCGGGTTTGAGTTGGGTCAGGTTGCCTGAGCCCTCAACCCAAGCCCAACCCGACCAAATTTTTGGGTTGGGCGGGCCTGTCGGGCTCAGGTTGAGCTCGACCCAAGTTGCACCCCTAGTGCCCATGACTAGTTTGGCTTGGCCTATGACCACTTGCACATGCCAAATGTAAAAATAAGCTGGAAATTGTAAGTGATTTCAGTCCGAGTTAATGAAAAAACAAAAAAGAAAAAAAAAAGAAGCAATTCCCATTCTAAGTAAATAACTAAATCATGGATCTAATCTCACCCATGTACGTTATGTGCATGACCCAAAAGGCCAAAACCTCATTTCAAGAGGCTCTGGTGAGCTCTTCCAAGGGGCTTTTTGCTTCTATCTCACACATTCATATCATCAAACAATTGGAAAGAATTTACATTTAAGCGCCATCATTAATACATACATGTATAATATAATATGTATAATGTATTAGAGATATATATGGGCATGGGCATGGCTGGTAGTAGCCCAAGGCCAGCCCAAAATTGTTTGGGCTTTTTTATCTTGGCCCCAACCCGTCCCATGGGCCTGAAAGGCATACCCAAATCTGGGCCAAAAAACCTGCCCAACCCAAAAGCCCATGGGACAGCCCATTCTGGCCCATTAACACCCCTAACTGTATAGGCTTAAACAAGAGGAAACCCTAAATTAGGAAAGACCAAAAAACCTCTAAAATTAGTTACAACCTTATGGGCCTTATGTAAATGGGCCATAAGTTACTCAAATGGTATCGGAATCACTTAATTTCAGGCTCATTTAGAAGCTAACCCAATAGGGTATTAAAAGGAACCAACTTCATGTCATTCTGACATCGTTTGGTTCCAAAAGGTAGCCCATTAGAAAGGTGATGAAAATACAAAGGAAAATTATTAATTAACTTGACTAAATCTAACCCTGAAATGACTTATAAATAATTTAACTCTATAAATTTAATGGCCCTTGATTGATCCAAAGGCCCAAAGTTCTAGATGACCGTTGATCTGGTCTAGAAATCAATCAAGACAATCTAAACGGTTGGATTCGTTAGATCTTTTTGATCAACCAGCTTGTGTGGTCATTTGGTTGCATCAGAATGGAATGCAAAAGAGGGTGTTTTAGCTGTTGAAAATTTCAGTAAATTACATATTGTAACTCCTCCTTCAGAGAATTTGAGTTTGTATTTAGCTATCTAGTTCTCAGTTGTATGTTCCAAACTGTATCTGTAATTACATTTATCTTTTTACGAATTTTGATACATTATCGCAATCAATGCTGCAGAAACCCGAACTTGCGGGTTTGGCAGAATTTCTGAAGCCTCTAAATGAAGTGGTAATGAAAGCAAATGCATTGACGGAAGGAAGGCGTCCTGATTTCTTCAACCACTTGAAGACTTCTGCAGACAGCCTTGCAGCTTTATTTTGGATTGCCTACACAGGAAAAGATTGCGGTGAGCAAAATTTCTGGTTTGGTTTTCTGGACACGTTGATTTTCAATTGACAGCACCTTTTTTTGTTTTCTATTTACTTTCTTTTTCTGTCTTCTTCTTCAAGGGATGAGCCTTCCAATTGCACATGTGGAAGAAAGTTGGCAGATGGCTGAATTCTATAACAACAAGGTACGATCAACACAATCTCAATCGTAAATATTGGAATTGCGAACATTATTCAGGAAAAAATCGGTAATCCCACTAACAAGGACACTTATTTTTTGAAATCAAATAGGCAAAGTCAGGAATAGAAAATCAGTTTTATTCTCTGTTAATGAATCACCAAAGAAAACGTTAAACTTGAGAGAGCATAAATCGTAATGTTCACCACTATTGATGATCAATTCCATCTTTATATGCTCCAATCAATCCGATAATCAGCAAGAAATTAAGAACTAACAGCAAATAAAGATTAATATGTGGTATCACTCTGCAAAAGATCCACACTGAAGGGCATAGAAGAATCATTGTTCTTGCCTTTTGAATCCCATCATGGGAAACAAAAAAGACTGGAGCTATTAGTTCAAATTTCTCATTCTGTCTCTAGTAATCCATACTTACGACTTTATATAACCATATACAAATCCTACTTCAAATCACAAAGCCAATTTCAAAATCCTATTGGCTCAGACATACAATTATCCTAAAATATCTCAATTTGAAATAAAATACATGTGGTTTGATGACCTGTGGTTTACATGTGGCATGCTGGCCATAGAAGTCATACATAATACACCAACTGTATGGGCTGTGTTACACAACCGTACAATGTATTCCATCTATGTGGTTTGCATATCATCATCATCTAAGCCAATTAATTGGGGTAAGCTACATGAATCTTGTTCCGCCATTCCACTCTATCGAGGGCCGTAACTTTTGTTAGACCATAGGTCATCAAATCTTTTCTTACTACATGAATCCATGTCCTTGTGGGCCTTCCCCTTGCCCTTTTAGAGTCTTCGACTTGTAACTACTCACTCCTAACCGGCATGGTTCTTGATCTCTGTTGCACTCATGACTGAACCATCTAAGTCTACTTCCCTCATCTTATCACCTATTGGTGCTACTCCTAAGTTCGCTCAAATGCATCCATTTCTAACTCTATCATACCTCATCTTGCCACTTATCCATCTCAACATCCTCATTTAAGCCACACTCATCCTATGAACAGGTTGTTTCTTAACTAACCAACAGTGTGTCCCATAAAGTATGGCTAGTCTTATAGCTATCTTATAAAATTTCCCTTCAGTTTGAATTGTGCGTGAGGGTCATATAAAACTCTAGAGGCACATCTCCATTTCTTCCATCCAGCTTGAATTCTATGGCCAGCATCCTTCTTAATCTCCCCACCCTCATGAATTATTGACCCAAGTTATCGAAAAGTGACTATTTTGGGAAGCTTCCTGGTCAACAATCTTATCTAATTCATCGTTTACTTCTATTGTTACTAAAATTGCATTCCATGTACTCCGTTTTAGTCCGACTAATTTTAAATCCTTTAGATTCTGAAGCACCCCTTCATAAATATAGCTTTGTGTTTATGTCGTTCCTTGTCTTATCAATTAAAACTATGTAACCTGCAAACAACATACACCATGGGATGTCTTCTTGCAAATGCCTCATTAACCAAATGCGAAAAGGTATGGGCTCTGGTACAAACCTATGGCAATTGGGAACCCACTTGACTCTCCACCAATGTTCCTGAAATTTGTTCTCTCTCCCTTATACATATCCTTAATCATGTCAAAATATCCACTTTGAACTCTTTTCTTTCTCAGCACCCACTAGATTAACTTTCTAGGAACCCTATCAAATGCTTTCTCTAAGTCCATAAAGACCATCATTTCTCCTCCCTGTATATTTCTCCATCAATTGTCTTAGTAGGAAAATAGCTTCGGTGTTGGACCTCCCAGGCATGAAACCAAACTAGCATCTTTTTGGTATTTAAGTCCACATATAACATCTTTTTGGTATAGCTAGTCATCTGATTGACTTTTTGAACCCCACAGGTCAAAAGGATCATTTTATTGTATATATGGTTGGATCAGTGCGCCCCATAGTCCAATTGCCCCACAAATAATGGCCTGATCTTTCTCAGACAGCAGTAGCGTCCACTACATAACCCTAATTGTTGATCCTTCCCAGAGTCTATAATCTGTACATATTTCAAGATATTCTGAGAGATGTTCTATGTTGTTCTGCATCCATGGCAGTGTGTTGGTTGCCTGTCATCGTTGTGTCCAATATTGTTTGTAATACCATTTGATTTGTCTGTGACTAACTCAAACAGTGGATTATCTAGTGGAACTATAATTTCACCTTTCGATTTCCATTAATTTTTATTTTTGTGTATGACCTATGTTAAGAACATTAGTATAAACTTCTAAGATCACAGTGACGCAAGTAGATCTCCAGTCCCACATGTAGATCCCACTTGATCACACATGGGTCCCACGATTTTTTAAATCGGTCTTAGGGGCGTGTCGGCCAACCTAAAATCAGTAACATACTAGGCATGTCAGACGTGTTGGCCAAAAAATTTGGGCTGACACACACACACACACACACACACACACACAACACACACAGAGAGGATGTAGACTCCAGTCTTTATGCGTGCATGTGTGTGCTTGCGCGTGCGCGCGTGTGTTTTAAACATGTGCTCGATGGTGTATCAGACCACTCATTGATAAGAATGTTTCTATCTGTTTTACTTGCTGAAGTTCAACCAAATAAGCTCTAATTGAACACAAATCAAGCATGATTTTGTGGGTAGGGGGCTTAGGACCCATTCATTGAAACAGAACAAAAGAAGATAAAAGCGAGAGAAAAAAAATTGTTGGATTACCCCCTACTAATTTTTCCCAAAATGGTAAATTCCACTTTGATTTTTTGAATCCCACAGAAATCTCTTCTTTTAAAAAAAAATAATAATAATCCAAAAATAGGCCCATATATAGTTTAAAATGAGTTTCTAAGCTTCCTTTGTGGTTGAAATGAACAAAGAAGTGAGAAAATTTGGAAACATTTTGAAAGGAGGCTTTTCTTGGCCACATCAGCTCATATCGATCATATCAACACAGCCCTTTCTTAATTGGACCAGCTCAACTTGTATCGTGTAATGCAGATGGCTCACATGCTTATGATATGGCTGTATTGTAACTGATTTTTAAAAACATGGTCACATGTGTGGGCTCTGCATGGCCGTATGTGTAGGAAAGATAGCTCTGGTTAGTGTTTTGTGCTTTAAGTAAGGGCGCCAAGTAAATCCATTTTTGACTTTTCCTTTACCATTACAGTATTCTTCTTGCCTTCATTCGTATAAAATGCCTTCTTTGGATGTTTGATTATCTTGACCTTTATGTGATGAAGATTGTTTTGAGAAGGAACTTATTTCCTCAGCATGTCAGCATGTGTTGCTTGATGGCATGTGTTGCCTTGAAAGTACTAGTGACAACTGACAAAAACTAATCAGTATACAAACAACAGTAAGGTTCAAAAGAAAGATACTTCTGTTTAACTGTGACCGGTTGCATAGACACGTGACCAACACTATTGGATGTGAGAAATTTTAAAAACTGGTGTATCCTTGTTACATAAGTTCATCGTCATCTAGTCTTGTCAGCTTTATGAATTATGTTCTCGATCATTAAAAAAAACTAAAGATGCATGGTGTCCATTAATTCAGTTTAAATAAATTAAAGCGTGGAGTGCATGAATTTAGTAAGCAATGACCTTCCACATTTCAAATGCAGATTCTTGTAGAGTACAAAAATAAAGACCCAGATCATGTAGAGTGGGCAAAAGCTTTGAAGGAGCTTTATTTGCCTGGTTTGAGGGATTATGTTAAGAGTTTCCATCCTTTGGGTCCTGTATGGAATCCAACTGGCAGAACTACCATTTCTGCCACTACATCTGCACCATCAAAAACTCCATCCTCAGGAGCCCCTGCCCCTCCACCTCCTCCACGTGCTTCTCTTCTCAGTGCTGATGTCGCACCATCACGCCCAAAGGAAGGGATGGCTGCTGTATTTCAGGAAATTAGTTCGGGCAAGCCTGTGACTTCTGGTAAGCCTTGCAAGGATTTCTATTGAGGATAGATATCAGCTCTTCATTTAGTTGGTAGACTGGATGTTTATAATTTGAACCTTTCTTCACAGGTTTGAGAAAGGTTACAAATGACATGAAGACAAAGAACCGCTCTGATAGAAGTGGCGTTGTTAGTGGAAGTGAGAAAGAAGCCCGTACTGGTTCTCCTTCCTTCTCAAAAGCAGGTCCTCCAAAGTTGGAGCTTCAAATGGGTCGCAAGTGAGCATGCCTGAGATCATTGCTTTTGAAAAATCTGAAATTTGATTTTGTTTTCACCAAGGTTCAAAATATCATTCAGTCAGCCTGAGAACTGATAGGTATTGGTATGTATCGACTTATACACCCTACATATCAGACACATCAGCGTGAATTGGACCTACTTAGTGACATCACAAAAATGTACTGGTATCTTGTTCTTAAAAATCATCATCATCATCATAGCCTTGTACTGGCTATTGGGTTTGGCTTTGCAAGTCGTGTTTCACCAATCATAAAAGGACTGATACCTATTAGTCAATATTTTGAACCATGGTTTTCATGGAAAATCCTTCTTTTGAAAGGTAATTGAAAGTTGGATATTGATTTATGGGTACTTTCTTTCTTTCTTTTGCCTTTTCTTTTTGTGCAGATGGGTGGTTGAGAATCAAATTGGAAGGAAGAACTTGGTTATTGATGACTGTGATTCAAAACAGTCAGTTTACGTTTTTGGATGCAAAGATTCTGTTTTGCAAATCAAAGGTAATTTTCAGCCTTTCTTCTCACACATACAGTGTTCTCTTTTAGGTTTAACCTATTGCATTATTTTGTGCTTTGTAAGACCTGGATACCTAATTGAGGATGGCATATGCCCCCTCTGTTTCTAAAGAATAATTGAGGAGCTTGTACCTTTCTCATAATTTGCAGGGAAAGTGAACAACATAACAATTGATAAATGCTCCAAGATGGGAATTGTATTTTCGGTCAGTACAGAAGCATGCCCTCACCTAGTAGCTATCTTCTTCATACATGAAGTTGATAATATTGTTATATAAATGGTGCAACAAATGATTTTGTTTTTTGGGTCTTGACTTTTGGCAAGCAGGACGTTGTGGCAGCTTGTGAGATTGTGAACTGCAATGGTGTTGAGGTGCAATGTCAGGTATCCTCCTTTTTTTCTGTTTCTCTGACTCCTAATGCTTGGAAAGGCTGCATTTCATGGTTTGAGAGAGTATGAGCCAGAATTTAAGATGAAACGTCACACATTTATATCTCTTCATCTTCCATTTGAGGCATTTTGTGTCAGAATCAGTAAGAGTTAGTTTTAGTGCTCTTTCTAGAAATGATGCTTATCTCCCATGGCTACTTTGCAGGGCTCAGCACCAACTATCTCAGTGGACAATACAGGAGGCTGCCAGCTGTATCTAAGCAAAGATTCCCTGGGGACATCAATAACGACGGCTAAATCAAGTGAAATTAATGTACTGGTACCTAGTGAAGGCCCTGATGGAGATTGGGTATGGATAAACCTTTTTACTAATCTAAGTTTTCAGTTGATGTGGTATTGTTCTGGTTTTCTTTGCTTACTCTTCTTAGAGAAGGCCCTGAAAGTACAATAGTTCTTCTTTTAACCAATATTCTTAAAACTAATAACTTCTCATATTTATAAAAGAAAAACTTTGTGATTAACTAACTTCTTTCATGAATTATAATTAAAAATTGTATCTCCCTCCCTCCCTCCCTCCCTCCAAGCAAGTGAAGCCACACACCCGCGCCTGTCCACATGCACATGCAGATGCACACCCACACATGCACATACACGCATATCATTTAATACTCTGTAGACCAGTTGTGTGGCCTTGCTTATAACTGTACGGTCATGGTTTGCTGCACTGTTTAATATACAAGCCCAAAACATGACAAGCAGCTAGATTTAGAATCCTTAGCAACATCTGATTGGACAAGTGGGTCCCTCAGTCTAACCAGGTTCCATTTGAGATGGAAACTGTCACACATGGTCCATCTTGACCCTCCACATGTGCTGTTGTGTGGTCCGTCATGACCCTCCACTCACATGAGCGAACATCCTGATTCGTGCTCCAGGTGATCTTCATGGTACTTGCGAAGTCATTGTCTTGGAGCTTTCTAGGTGATTTTTCCTGTCTCCTTCAGTAGTGTGAAATGGCAGAATTGATGCGATTCCATATGTGATAATCGGTATCCTTTGATATGTAAGATTTCTTTTTCATAATTTTTTTTTTATACCTAATGTCAATTAGGAGCATCTTCAAAAGTGAATTTTCTAGGTAGAATTTCTATTAGGAAACCATTTTCCTGACAAATACAAGATATCAGAGGGACACATAAGATAGGTGGAAAAATCTTAGGAAACTTTGGGTTCACTTTTCGCTAAGGCTTTTTATTTTTATTTTTTAATATCCTAGCTGCTGATTAATGGAAGCCTTTCTGGAGTAGAGCCCTACATTCTTCCCATTGAACTGAATTAGCATAAGCTTCCCATTGAACAGAATTTGCATAGCTCTCTATTCTCCCACTGATCACATATCCCTTCCCTTCTCATTGAACAGAATTAACATGGCCTTGCATTCTTCCATTTGGATAGAATTAGTGATTGCCCTTTAATACTCTGGAGGGTTCATTACCTCACAAGTATGTAGGTCCCAAAAATCACCTTTGGTATGTGTGTTTTGAGTTGGGTCATAGTCCCCGTTGCAATCTCCACAAGAGCCCCCCCTCTAACACCCTGCTAATGACTATGTCTAGAATCACCAAAAAAAAAACGGTTGCATGTTAGCCATGGTGACATATGTAGAGCATTATGCTCATTCCCTAGGTTTTAAAGTCAGTTCAAGAATCTTTGAAGGAACCACCTGGCAAAATGTCTCTGCCAATGGCTGAAACGGCAAACTGCCCTTTTAATAGCAGTGCCCTATACGTGCTTCAGCTTGGGCTTTTTAATAAAGTTATGTTATCTTTAAATATAAGAATTAGCAGTGTCAGATAGAGGGCAGCAATGTTTTTGTGAGTGTGCTTGTTATTTATCTATTTGCAGATCTGTTACAAATCTTGCCACTGACAGTCAGATGGGCTCTCAATCAGCCCACAATTTCAAATATCAGAGCTTATAGAACCATAATGGTGATAAATTTAATAAATAAAAAATGATTAATTTGTGGATATAGATCTTGCTTCTCATATACAGATAGCAAACCCAAGTTTAATTAGAGCATTGCACTTAAGCGAATATGAAGTATCAAGCATCACACTTGATATTAGCATGCCATCAGACCATGCATATTGAGCATCAGACAATAGGGTATTAAGCATTGCCCCTCATTTTTTTTATTCCTTTTGTTTTTATTAATAAAATCTCAGTGGTTCCATCAACCTCCAAAGAAAGGAAGAAAAACAAAATCCTGCAAATGGTCTTCTAACTATCAGTAAAAAATAACCTTCTAAAAAGCGCACACTCAATTATCTTCTAGCTTCTTTGCTCCATTAATTTCTTTTGCAAATCCAGAGGTAGTTGGGTTCTAGTGCCCATCATGAAGCACATCAACTTTTGGCCTTTTGATCTTTGATCCTTTCATGTGGAGAGCAGCCTTTGGACTATCTATTCTCTTTCCACACATTGAAACAAGGAAGCTCGATTTGTTGCTAGGGATTCTGTGATGTTACTGAACTATGATCGGAAAACATTGCAGGGGGAGCATGCTTTACCACAGCAGTATGTTCACGTATTCAAGGATGGCCAGTTTGTAACATCTCCTCTTACGCACTCTGGCGGTTAGTAAAGGAGCAAGGAGGTTATGCAGTCTCTACTTTTGTCTTCTTATTTGCATGTGAGGATCGAGAGATTTGGGTTTGAGCTTTTATAAATAGCCGAGGCTTTGTAATCTGTTTCCTTGTGTTTCTTTTATTCTTTTGGTTGATGCATTGAAGGGTTTTCAAAATAATTATCCTGTGCGGGTATGGTGGTTTTTTTTTTTTTTTTTTTTGACAACATGGTTTCCTTTGTTTCCCTAAGGTTTGTAGATTTGCTGGGTGTTTGTTGCCTGTTTTGTTATGGTGTATCTGTTCTTTTAGCTTGAATTAGATCAGTGTTTTGTGCAGCAGGTTTTAGATTCTGTACATAAACACGAGTCTTAAAGCAGGATTTTCTCTGTTGGTTCGTACCAAATAATTTTATCTAGCATAGATGCTTGCTTTCACCGTCAACTGCTGCGACTGTGAATGGTCAACCTGATGAGCAAGCTGGCATGATTTGGACCTGAACTTCATGTAAACCCTGGCTACAGTGCTCTGTAGGTGGAAGCTGTGAGGCCCAGCGCAATGACCATGACACATCATTCCATTCATCAGTTTTGACAGATTATGCAAGGAGGTGCTGAAAAATGAGGCGAATCCAAAACTCAAGTGTGCCATGCCACAGGAAACAGTGGGGATTGAATGCCCACCACTGAAACTTTCGTGGAGAGAGAGAGAGTGATGCCTAATTGAATTAGGGGAGTAATTGATTTAGACCTGCCCTGGCATGTCAAAAATCCAGCCTGATTTAATCATGCGCGCGTCTCGGATCAGCCTTCAGGCCACCCTGAGTTTGGGTCAAACTGATTTGATTCTAAATGCCTGATAAAGCTGGTCCTGCTGTGCCATCACCTGATTCTCTGTGATTCATAGACTGGACTGGTGCTGGCCTCAGGTTCTTCGAATCGGATATGCTTAGCCTAGGCCTACCCGTTTGCAACCCTGGGGTCAGAATGAACGTGGGTTTGCGGTGAGCGAATATTGGGCTATAGCCTGTTGATTGTGCAATTATGTACGTTACCATTGACTCATTTGATACTCTCGTAAACGTATGCGGAAACTTGTGTTGGGCTTCACCCAAACCCAACTAGCCTAACATGAACTTTAATTGACTTACGTTCGGGCTGAGGTCTTGCTGGGCTTGTTCTGAAATTCAGGGTGGACTGGCACAACCTGACCCGACTGTCAATGTAACATTTATTGTATACATGGGGAACACTAGTGTGGTAATTGATCCAGGGATTGAGTATTCGATACCTAGGGTTTGGGCTCTGGTTCGGTGGTTGGGATGGGTCTCAGGCTTGTGTTGGGCTTGAGAGTGACTTTTCTTTGAGGTTGGGTTGGGCTTGGGTAGACCTTCAAGCAGATCCAAGTCACCTAAGTTGCACACCTAGCCAGAAAGAAAATGGACATATCGCATGCAAGGGTGGCAATGTGCTGGGTAGCCTGCCCAACCCTGGTTTGGACCTACTTGCTTGGCCCGTGAGATGCATGGGCTTGTCAATTTTTAGGTTGGGATTGGGCTCAAGTCATTTTAGCCTGTCCCCACTGTTTATGTACATGTGTTATATCTGCAAATATGCCACTCTAATCCTTAGGCAACCATCGATCTCAAACGCAAACTTTTGGTTTCATTCATTGCAGAAGCTTATTTCTTTGTGCATGTGTGGCTCACTTAATAAACAGATAAATTAGGAAAATTGAATAGAAAATAGGATTTTCTCAAATTTCGGGGTGGGTATGGCACGGTCCCAGCCAACTTTTTTGGGCAGACCTGGATGAAGAGGAAAAACAAATTCATATTGATCCAAAACTTCTGTGACCCCCAAAAGGGTTTCAATGGTAGACGTTCAATCCCCACTGCTTTTTGTAGTGTGGTCCACTTGATAGTTATATCTATCTTATTTTTGTATCAAGCCTTAGGACGAGTTCTCAAAATGGATGGACGGTTTGGATATAACACACCTCATGATGGGACCCAGAGAACTTGCTGACGTCAATATACCAGCTATATAGCTGGTGTGTGGTACACCAGCCAATCCGCTTCCCTTATATTTGTGTTTTCCCTTCATCCAGGTCCATGTGACTTATGAACAGGTTGGATGGAAATTAACCATCACCTTGGGCCCTACGAAGGTTTCAACGGTTGGTGTCATTATCACTGCTGCTTCCTGTGGTGTGGTCGACTTAAGCCTTCGATCTACCTCATTTTTGGATCCAACACTTAAATGATATGGAAGAATGGATGGACGGTGTGGATAAAACGCATACATCACGGTGGCCGTTCCTAGCTATCATCTCAGACAAACGAAAATCCTTTATTATGGCATGCCGTTCGAATCGAGCTACTCCTGAGTCTCGAGTCCCTCTGAGTCGAAATGCCCGACGTTAATTGCCAACAGAGAAGCGGCTTTCAGATATCCATCCCCACAGCCCACAGCCCACAGCTCACTCATGACAATTACTCAATAAGCATGTCTCGTTCTATGTGGCCCACATGCAGAGATTTTCTGATGATAGTAACCGTCCATTGTCCCGGAGCTACCTAAATGAACCATGATCCAACTATCAAGCCGAAAGGATGATCTGAACCATTGATTTCTATTGGATACGAGCCAACGAAGATTTTTTTTAATGGTCCACATTAGCAATAGGTACAGATGGCCATAATCATCTATTTGAATGTGGATGGACGGTTCGGATCACCGGACCATTTCTGAATGTGGACTCCAATAGAGCGATCCTCAGTTGTGAGTCTGTGACAGGCATAACGAACTCCCGGACTTACAGTTAGTTAGAGAGAGAGAGCGAGAGAGAGAGAGAGAGAGAGAGAGAGAGAGCGCTCGAGGGAGAGAGATGGCTGGTACGAGAGAGTGGGAGAAAGATCGAGAGCTTCTCATTCCCGTGGGAGAAAATATAGAAGATGGAGGATCTAAACCTCCATTGGCTACAACCTCTTCTTCTTCTTCTTCCCATCTTGCAAGCAGAGAGGTATTATTACCTTCTCTAATTCATTTGTTTCATTTTCTTGAATCGAATCTTACTCTCTTTTTTTTTCGAACCAATTCCGATAGATGCATAGATCCCCAACATCGTTTTTGCTTGCTGCATAGAAACACACATTGGTTTTATCTTGTTTGATTCTGATGGAGAAACGCCCATTAGCTTTCGTGGTTTTAGCTTCTGTCATTTGAAATTGATCGAAATGGGGAGCAGATTAATGGGTGGTGTTTTATGTTTCGGATGGTAATTTCAGCAGGGATTGATTTTATCGGGATTCCTTTCTTCCTTTTATTCATTGTTTTGGACCAAGTTTCGTCTTTTATATTGGATTGGACTGGTTTGGAAAATCTATGCTCGAATGTCAGAATTTGGGTTTTGTGTCAACTAAAAAGGACATGCCATAGGTTTGTTGTGATAGTTTGAATCTATAAATACTTGTACTTTTGGGATTTTGAGGATTTGGGTAGTTGATGAAATCATTCAACGGAGAGAGAGAGAGAGAGAGAGAGAGAGAGAGATGATTCAAATGTAGATGTTTTTCTTACCAAAAGACACAATCCACAGAAAAACCATTGAAAGCAATCATCCTGTGCCTATCTGTGTGAGAATTTTACAACTACAGTTGTTTCAAACTCCTCGTCTCTGTTGTTTCTCTTCACTGAATTCAAATATCTAAGAACTGCTATCCATTATACAAATAAATTGAACCCAGTAAACGTGTTGTATCAAGGTTAACTGGATTGTCGGTTGCTCAGGTACATGGTACAAGAATGGGTACATGTTACACTACTTCCTCCAATACCGGCACACTAGGGGTAGGGTCATGTTTCTCACTCCAGGTCATTCATCAAGCATATGAAGTATTGTTTTATATAGGAATTGAAAATGTACTCTGTATATGGAATAAAAAATGTTGTTATTGTCAATCCCACATGCATAGTATAATATGCATGCTATTGCAGAAATCAAACCATGAATCTCTATGCTCTAAATATAAATTTTCATTACAACTTAATCAATACTAAGAAGTATAGAACAAAAGTTTCGGGGCAGTAAAAATAGTGATCTGGTTTTTAAATGACCCATAAGTGAATCACATTATTTGGAATGAAAAAAGGTAGGGTTTTAGCAATTTAGGTAACATTAGTTTGGTCCCCTCTATAAATAGTTTTCTCCTTTGTAATAATTAGAACAAGTAAAAGCAAAACCTTGGGATGGATGTTTTAAAAAAATTGTATGGTGGCACTAAATGACCATAAAAATAAATGCACTCTGGTAATAATATCTGGGCGTGTAACCTTTTCACATTTAAATCCATCGGTTTCTCCACACCAAACTGGGCTGGTTGGCTTGTCTGCTCTTTTTATATATATATATATAATTACTTCAAAGATTATCCCATATATAAGAGGCTTTTAACATATCCTAAGCTTCCGTCAGGATTCCAGTGAGACCATCTGAACTCAGCTTTCTTGAAATACCTATGAGGGTTGAGCACATGGTGCTCTGCATCTGAGTGTCAAAGTCATGGGTTCAATCCCATCTTGCCTATAAAAGAGAAAAAAAAAAAAAAAAAAAAAACAGACAAACAAACAAAGAAAAGCTACTAATAAAAGTTAATTAGCATCATTTCCATTTAAGAATGTTCTAGATTAAGTCTACATTTGGGTGCACTAGTGAATTGAATTGCAAACATCGAGTTTAATCAAGAGAAGATGATAAAAGTAAATGATGTTCCCTGGTCTTCATAGCAAGGAAATAGCCCCAAAATTGCACTTACGTTTGTTTCAAGTCAAACCTCAAAGTAATGTCATTGCAATTTGGATCCTAGTTTCTTTATATGAATGCTAAGGAAGGAAATTAAAATATGTTATTTCTACTTTATTAGACTAGTAACCATCAATTCAATCAGGAATCAAACGCACCCAGAGAGATGAAGACAAAACGGGTTTTTGTTATCATGCATTGAGGTTACACTATTGTGGTGGTTTGATTATCTTGATTCTGTCATTCCCATAACCATGCTTGTCGTCTGGACCGGTTTGTTTTCTCCGGTGATCGGGGAGGCTGATTTTCAGACATTGAATGGACCACTTCCAACATCAAGGTGGCATATGCAGCACAACTCTCAAAGGAAGAACTTTGTGAGTGACCACAAAATCCACTGCATGGATTTCAATTCTATTTAAGTGTCATAATATCAAGTTCCCATTTATTAGTCTTTTGTGTTGAAAGGAGGCTGGAGAGTTGGCCTTGATTCAAAAGGTTGAGCAATTTGTTCCAGATGGTGGTGCATAGTCCACTTTGGTCCATCGTATCCCAGCTTATGTTCTGATCATGTATTGATCTAAGTCATGCCTTGCTTTTTTGTAGTTATTTAACTAATATTTTTAAGAATCTTGCAATATCTAGAGTTCTAGATATCTCAGGTTCATAGAATTCAAAAATTTTCTTTATGAATTTCTAAAACTATCTTAAGCCAGATGTTTTTCCCTATGCTGTTGTGTAGGCATTTTCTAAAGTAATTCGGAGCTGGACCTCAAAAAAATTCGTTTCTGGATGGTGAGTTCTTTGCTGACAATAGATGGTAACTGCATTCTTTTAAGCCATAAATTGCACTAATGATTTATGACCATGATGCAAATCCGTGACTTCGTATTTTTTACCACCCTAGGAAATTACGTGAACAGTGTTGTATTCTATATTGAGTAAACATCATCATCTTCATCATAGCCTTGTCCCAGCTATTTGGGATCGGCTTTAAGAAACCCGTCTCACAATTCGCAAGTTTTGAAACTGGAATTCATGATTGACTGGCAAAAGTTCGATGACTAGCTGCCCACCTCACACCATCAACCCTCCTTTACCCTGGCTTGGGACCACCTTGCCTATTGCTACCTAGCAAAATGCACAGTTAACAAAATAGAAAAGTGAGCCACTATCTGGACCCATTCTGACTACAAAATCCACTCATCATTGCCACTTTTGGTCATACACTTATACAAGTTTGTATAATTGTGTAGCCCATAGTGAAAAAGATGGGTGTATTTAGCAGTCAGAATAAGGGCCAATAGCTTTTCCCTAAGAAATAACCCTCGAGCACTTCTAAAGTTCTAATAATTATAAGTTGATTCCTTTTAAAGACTTAAATCCATGTAGTAAACATGCCAATGTGGCACACATGCGCAGATGAAACCAGCCCATCATTAAGCACCAGTCAATCGAGGCGATCATTGAGAAAAATAGGCAAGGAAAAGTGTGAACCCATACAATGGACCATCCCATCCTGACTGATTGAGCAATGGGCTCTGTGGTTATATCAAGAATAAAATCGATTCCCACCAGATTATACCTATCTTGATTACGAAATATACGATAGTATACCTTGAAACCCAAAGTATGCACATCATCATTATCATCTTAGTGTTATACCAACTATGTAGATGCCATCATCTAAATGCAAATTATCCACATGCCATTCAAAATCACAGAGAATGGATTTTTTCTTTTCAATTTTTCTGGTAAAATAAATTCACTGAATCCATGGAGGACAAATAGCCACATAAAAGGGCTGTAGGACACATCAAAGAAAAAAAAAGCCCTAAAATAAAACATCCTTCTTGGATTAGCAAGTAAAAAGACTGGAAGTTTTATGATACGTTTGTCATTTTTGCAGTGTCATTCTGTTTCCTCTAGCCGTAACATTTTACATCACCTGGTGGTTCATCTGTTTTGTGGACGGCTTCTTTTCCCCAATCTATGCTCATCTTGGGATCAATGTATTTGGTATGTGTCTTCTTCGTGTGCCCACTTTTCTTGATTTGGTATTTTAAGGAATGGTATCAAGTGGGCCTGTAAATATTTTCTATTTTTTGACCTTGTCCAACCAATGGAGTTCCTTTATGTTACTCTCTGCACTTTGATTTTAGGAAAATCTTTCTGCGCACATGATTCAAGACAGTTCTTCAAACATCCAAGTGGATGGTTAATTTAAACATCTGTTGTGATGCAATGACAACTATTGTTTCTAAATAAAAATATTTAGAAACATCGTTTCACATTTTCATTTTATCCAATGACAACTATTGTTTCTAAATAAGCATGTTTCACATCTAATAGTCAATGTGCAGCGCAGGTGGGGAAAGAGGAGGTGGGAACACAGTTACCATAAATCTAAACTCTTCGAACATAATGTGATAATTATAAGAAGAAGCTGACGTGAAACTTCGGTCAGAACTTTTATCATGGATTTTGGTTGATAGAGTTGTTCAACAAGATTGTAAGAGCAAAGAAAATGCCAGACGAATGGAGGAAAAGTACTATGGTACCTATTTCTAAGAATGAAGGAGACATGCAGAGCAAAGTGATCAGGCAAAGATTAAGGTATCAGAAAATCAGTTTGGATTCATGCTAGAAAGGTTGACCATTGAGGCTATTTTCCTCCTTAGACAGCTGATGGAGAAATATAGGGAAAGGAGGAAGGATTGACGTAGAGAAAACATATAATAGGTTCCCTAGAGAGTTATCTTGTGGGTGTTGGGAAAGAAAGGAGTCATGAGAGGAGATACTGACATCATTAAGGATACATGTGAGGGAGTGGTAACAAAGGTGAGAACCACTAGTGGAGAGACAAGTGAGTTTCCAATTATGTATGATTAAACTAGGATCAACACTGAGCCTGTGTCCTTTTGCATTGGTTACGGATGAGTTAACAAGGCATTTATAGGAAGAGGTCCCATCTGATGTTGTTTGCAGATGACATAGTTTTGATGAGGTGGAAGGGATAAACACAAAACTAGAGCTATGGATGGATGCTTTGGATCTAAAGGTTTTAAAATTAGTCGGACTAAAACAGATGGAATTTGGTTTTATTAACAGTAAGAGTCGAAATGAGGAATTAGTTAAGACTGTTGACCAAGAAATTCCCCAAAATGACCACTTTCAATATCGTGGGTCAATAATTTAGGAGAGAGGAGAGCAATGTTACCTAGATATGTGACACAGATGCCTAGTGACAGTGTCCTCGAGTATCAGGCTAAGCAAACTTCGAAAAATCTACGCACAGGGACACTTCGGTATACAAGTAAATAATAATTTAAGTAAAATTAAATAAAGCAATAAAAACATTAAAGAAGGAAATTTGAAAGTGTTCACATAGTTCCAGTATAAACAAATTACCAATAGTTCAAACTAACTAATATTTTTTTTTTTCGAAAGATCAACTAACAAATAATTAATTAGTCCTTTAATAAATCGTTACTTTTGAAAAGAGAAAAAAAACAAATAATTAATTAAAAAATGTTTAAAAAATCAAGGATAATCATCTTAGAATATGGTAGTTCTCATGAACATCACTTGTTCTGTTAAAATATTGGTACTGAAACAAAAGAACAAAGGAACAAAATGAACAAAAAAGCACCTATTTATTGGTCACGGTACCTATAATGGAAAATGAACTGGAATCTAGATAGAAAGGAAGTCATTACAAGTAATCTTCAAGAACGAGAGAAAGGAGGCAAGCTCGAGTTCTAACAGAGAGATCTTTGGCTTGACAAAGGAAATTTTTATAACAAAAAAAATAATCGAGGAAGGTGAAATGAAATCTTTGTAGAAAAATATTTGGACAACTCAATTGAAGTGTCCAACATGCGGCACTTTTCGATGACATCACCCGGACACTTTGTCTGCAAATTTTGAAGTGCCATGTCCATGAGTGTCCGAGTGTCAGGCTGTCAGCATGGAAAAATCCTAGAAAGTAGAAGTGTCCGGGTAACACTGCCGGAGAGATTGAGAAGAAGTTTGCTCGTAGAATTAGAGATAGGTGGATGAAGTGGATATGTGCTCTAGACTTTTATGCGATAGCCACATCCAAATGAAATTGAAGGGAAAATTTTATAAATTTTATAGGATAGGTAAGAGACCAGCCATTCTTTATGGTACAGAATGCTGGGTAGTCAAGGAACAACATATTCATATGATGAGCACAGCTGAAATGAGGATGTTGAGATGGATGAGTGGAAAGACAAGGATAGAATTAGAAGATGAATGCATTCGAGGGAACTTTGAAGTAGCACTAATAGGTAATTAGATGAGGGGTAGTGTGCTTAGATGGTTTGACCATGTGCAATAGAGACCAAGAACTGCACTAGTGAGGAGTAGGGAGGTTCAAGTTGAAGGCTCTGAAAGGGCAGGGGGGAGGCCCAAAAGGATGTGAATGGAGTAAGAAAAGACTTGTTGACCTGTGGTTTAATTGGGGATAGGATCCTTGATAGGGGAATGGCGGAACAAGATTTGTGTAGCTGACACCAATTAGTAGGATAAGCTTAGATGATGATGATGAGCATGCAATCAACGTTTCCCATTGCACATTAACCAAAGAATCATGAAATCAAGGTTATTTTTGTACAATTTGGAAAAGTAGGCATTTTCAACAAAACCCATACTTTTTTTTTTTTTTAATACTAGCATAGATTTCCCTGCATAGTACCAATAACTTGATTAGAAATCTAGATGAATATCCCAGTTGCTTTGATTACACACCAGTAGTGTGGATTCATGTGATATCATGGAGAAAGGTTCTAATGTGTGAGGGGTATGGAAATAAAGGAAGAGCAGAATCTTTTATGGTGTGATAGCAATGATGGTGAAATTTAGAGATACAATTAAAAGTTTGGTATTTGATTTGTGAATGAATTGGAAGGTGGTAGTAGTCAATAGTGGAAAGAAGACGAGACTGACTGCACAATGGAAGAATCCACCACACCTTTAAGGAAGTTAAATTTTTTGGTTTTTTGATTAGAGACATGACCTATGGGTATTGAGGGAGTCTCAACAAATTACAAGGTAGAGATTCTTTTTTATTGTTAATCATTTTTTTTCTGTTAACTACCAAAAAGTAGACATGATACTGGTGATTGTGCATGTCAAGTGATTGGACTAGTACTAGATCTAAGTTGTTGATTTGGTGTAACAATAATCAGTCAGTGTTCAAAACCCACTGACCAACTTGGGACTTGGCCAAGTGGTCTTGTTATGTCCACAAACCAAGCAGAGTATGAAAAGAAGAAACTCCGCAAATATTTCTTCTACTCATCCAAGTTTAACTCTCGGAAATTCAAACAAGTTCTGAGTTGAATACGAGTATTCGAATGTTAATCAGTGTGATTAAAAAATCTTTGTCATCATTCAAGTCCAATAGTGCCCGCTAACTGATTTGGGGTCCACTTGCAGGTCTAGGATTCCTCACTTCAATTACCTTCATCTTCTTGGTGGGTGTGTTCATGTCATCGTGGTTGGGAGCTTCTCTTCTTGGTCTCGGAGAATTGTTTATTAAGAAAATGCCACTCATATGTCATATCTATGCTGCCTTTAAGCAAATAAGCGCCGCAATATCACCAGGTGACTATATTCGATTTCTCTCTGAAATGAATTATCAAAGCATGAGCTCCTGTTATCAACTCCAGTACATCAAATGGTGATTCTGCAGATGAGACTTCTCAAGCCTTCAAGGAAGTGGCCATAATAAGGCATCCACGCATCGGTGAATATGCATTTGGCTTCATCACATCTAATGTAATCATTCAGAGGAATGCCAGTGAAGAGGAGCTTTGCTGTGTTTATGTACCCACCAACCACCTCTACATCGGAGACATCTTTCTCATCAATCAAAGGATATTATCAGGCCAAAGTTGTCTGTTCGAGAAGGGCTTGGTAAACATTCTGAACTGAATTTCATTTCATGGGCTGGAGTTAGTTTCAACTGGCAGAAAACGTGCATCATGTACAGTTTAAATATTTAAAAAAAAATAAAAAAAATTATAAAAATTATAATAAAAAAATAATAAAAAAGAAGAAGAAGAAGAAGAAGAAGAAGAAGAAGAAGAAGAAAGAAGAAGAAGAAGAAATAACTAGTACAAAGAAAATAGCAAGAAATGAAAATTTGAAATCAGGCAGGAAGAATAGATTATCACATCTATGTTAGAGAAATGCTAACTTGACTCTGCCAGGAAAGATTGAAGAGGCAATTCACCTCACATGTTTGAACATGGAAATCGTGTGCAAGATCCGGGCTGTTAATCAGTGGGATTTCACCGTGACCATGCCTTGGCCCAAAAGATCACGCCAGCCCACCCATCCAAGTTGAGAAAAATGGACAGAAAAACATTACCAATGGTCTATATCCAACATTCATGTATGGCCCACCTGATGAATGGACCAGCCTGATTTGCAGATTATGGGAGTGTTTACCACAGTTCCAACCAGATGAATGGCCCAAATCTCGCATAAGTGTGTCATGCCAGCATGTGCAGTATGAATCGTCTCTTCAATATGGCAGATACATAGCATCCAAGGAAAAAGAAAGAGAAAATAGCAATTATCTAGTGATGATTTCCATGAGAACTATTAAAACATGGATTCCAATCTTGAGTTCTTGTTGGGATAGCAAGCAGAAATCTCATATTCCTCTCGCAATACTCACCTAGTTTCTTATGCCAAGGATCCAAATTGTGGAAAAGTTTAATGATTTCCAAGTGGAATCCACCCTTTTCTTTGCTATCCAAAGAACAAAAACCGCCACATCAAAGGAAAACCATTTTCCTTTTCTGTTGTTTGTCATGGAATCCACAGTTTCCAAACACAGCCTTACTGTTTCTCTCTCTATATCAACCTTCTTAACTCATAAACATGATTAATGATTCCTGATTGCCTCTTCATGTTGTGCAGAAATAGTTATTTCGGGGGGCATGTCAGTACCCCAAATCTTGTCTACGGTGGACGTACGGTCAGTTTTAGGAGACCGTGGAAGAGTTGTTAAGAGTCCAAAATTCCCTGGTGCAATAGACTAATTCCATGTGTAAGAAATGTATGCCTTTTATTATTTGTAATTGAAGGCCATCGAATCTCGTCATTTGGGGTAATGACCAGACTAGTGCCCATGGAAGGGTAGCTACTGAGATTTTGCATTTTTAATTTAATTGTCTTACTCTAACCTATATGGAAGAAAACAGGAAAAAGAAGTGGAGTTGGGACCCCAGTCTTATGATCAGTGAGCAATTCAATGGCAGCATATTCATCTCTCTCTAATTTCTTGACCACATGTTCATGATTCTTGAGAGAGAGAGAGAGAGAGATTCTATGAAGTTATTGATGAATGTAATTTTCATGTTCATGATCAATGTTACCTAAAACACTAAACCACCCCCCCCCCCCCCCCCCCCCCCCCCCCCCCCCACGATTTCCGTTCCAGATCGTGTCATTTGCAATCCAGGTCACTATTTTTGGCAACCCAAAATCATTGCTCTTTATTCTTACAATTAATTAAGTCAACACAAATTTCTATTTACAATGTACTGATTTATACTTTTATTTATTTAGTTGTAATATAACATTAAGCATGCGGGGTATACAGTAATTACATTCATCATTTCATATAAACCGCAATGCAAGTTCATATATAAAAACTATGTTGCATACACAGTCTATGTATTGAAGTGACACACATGATCCTACCTCTAGAGTACCACATATTGGAGGAGGTGCTGTACTGTGTACCCACTCCCATACTACATACCAAAGCAACCCACGATCCAGGTACCGAGTTCGTGATTTTCGGTAGACTCGTTTTTTGGTTGTGTGACAGTATTTTGAAGTCCATTGTTCCAGGGAGTTCAAAACTTTTTAATTTGTTAGTGAATGATTGATTTCCTTTGCATGTTACAAAATCTAAGGCCTGTTTGGAATAGTGGAAAACAGGATTTAATCATGGAAAAGGAATCAATTTCCTCTGATGTGACTGTTTTCCTCACTTATAAAAGACTAAGGAAATCAGTTTTCCTTAGAAAAGGGTCATTTCATTTTCCTCTCTAATGCCTAAGAAATGAGATTTCCACCCATTTTGAGAGACAACTCTCACTTTTTGACCATTTCCACATTTCTATTGAAATCATGTATACAAACCAAACAGGTTATTTAAGGATTCTTTTCCATGGATTTCCAAGAAGTAAATGGATGGGCAAACAAAATTTCATTGATCGTAATTTTATTTTTATTTTTATTTTTAATTAGGCTATCTAGTTAAACGGTTAGGATTTTCTGATCAACATGTTTTGTAATTTTCTTCTTGACATTGGGCCATCCATGGTAAGTCGACATAATCATGAGATTCATAGTGTCTGCCACATGTATTGGATCAGATCTTGATAAGTTAAGCCAAAGAAAGTTACAAATTGCACGTTCTCTCTTTTCGAAAGCGAGGGTGGTCCACTCTTTTATCAGGAAATCCCCTCGTGCGTCTACCAAACTATATTCTATTTCGAGCTGTTTATTCAATCATACCGTGTCTATTGAAACCGGCATGTGTGTGTAGAGTAGGATTCGAATCACTACACTCGCGAGTAGCCATAGCACGAACCCGGGCTTTGAGGCTTGGTACAGTACACCCGGACTATTCGTCACAGGGTAGGTTGGGACAGTAGCCGTTAGATCTGGGGCCATTTTTCCCTGATCCAGACCGTTTATACGACGTGCCTCGACTTGCATATGGGATTACTCAAATAAAATCCCAGATACTCTGGCCATTCAATCTGCTTTGTGGAACATAGATCTAAAGGTTAGAATTTTCTAATCTTAATTACTTTCTACTCAGTCACCATCAGCTTTGCATTTCATCGAATCAATGATCTGGGTCACCGAAGATGACCCAGATCCAACGGCTATTATCTATGCGTATCCTGTAACTATTGGAGTAAACATCTGGTAGCAAATATCTCTTCTCCGGTCTCCTGACCTGGAGAAGATGTTTGGTAGAATACATCGCGATGTACATACGTCGGTACTTCCGCCTTTAAATTTGTCTGATCATATATTTAAACGATCAAGACCGTGTATATGACAGGCCTTCCCTTGAATCAAGCATTTCAATATAAGAGGTTTTCTTTTTTCGTAATTATTTTATTACCTACGGCGACCATCGTTTGAAAAGGATCCAGATCCAATGGCTGAAATCCCGACGTATGTGATACGATGGGATCTCAGCCATTGTAATTGGTTCTTTTCAATGACTCGAACCGTTTATATAATAGGGCATGCCCCCAAAATCTCTAGGATACAATATTTTAAACCTTTGATTATACAAATGTGTTATGCTCACCGTCCATTTTCAAAGGGAACGAGGCAAATTTCAAACGGTTGAAGTAATTGCATTTTAGAAATTTTATTTAATATCCATCCAGCTTATAAGGTGAGATACATTGGATAAACGGTTTGGATCATTGAAAGGCTGCCCAGATTCAACGATTAAAGTCCCCTTGTATTTACAAATTACAATACCTGGGGCTGGATTCCTACGGTTTACTTTAACGAAAGTGGGAGAAATGATTTCAACGTGCGCGGAATGGAATACAACGTACAGCATCCGGTTTCGGCACCTGATTCAAAAATTTAGGATAAATCAACAATCGAGTGGGCCACCCAAAAAAATTATACCGAAGAATGATATGGCCCACCTGAGTTTTGAAATATTATCATCTTTTTTGGGTAATTCTTTCGTCCTAAGGAGGCGATGATGGAGTGGATGGGATGTAAACACCGCCGATCCTATACAAAACTGGGTGCGCGTTCTATCTCAACTATTTCTTATGATGTCACGTATCCAAGTTTTGGATGATTATGAATTTTAGTATCAACGGTTCAAATAGGGCATCCTACCTGATGGACGGAGTGGATCTCAAGAAATATCAATCCAAATGGTTCTATGTTTGAGAAAGTAACCCGGTAGGTACCTACCCGCGAGTTACCCAGCATGCTCTCGGGATGTATTCGAGCAAACCTCCACGTGTAACAAAATTAAGATGTGCCGGCCACGTGTTCGATGAATGTGCACTGTTGGTTCCAGGGATGGTCCACCCGATGGTTGGCCCAGCCAGATTCCAGATCCCAACCTGCAACCTGAGATGTCCCACAAACTTTGTATGTGCGGTTTACCGCAACACCAGTTAAGTGGCGGCCATCGGGATGTTAAGGTGAAATCCACTCCGTCCGTCAGTTTCTAAATATAATATTGTGGTGATAGCCCAAAACTGAATGAGATCCAAGGCTGAAATTGGTCACACCACAAGAAACGGTGAGGACCGAACGCTCACCATTGTAGCTTTATTGGGCCCAAAGAATTTCAATGGTAGACGTTCAATCCCCCACTTCTTTTTTAGGTGTGGTCTATTTGATCTTTGGATCTGTCTTAGTTTTTGGCTAAAGCCTTACGATGATCTCTCAAAATGAAGGGACGGTTTGGATATAACACATACCTCATGATGGGACCCTACAGAGGTTGGTGACGTCAACACAGCAGCCATGTCGGTGGTGTGTGGTACACCAGCCAATCTGCGTCCAATCCAATGCCAACGACGCTGTCTCATTCCCGACCGGTAAGCACGTGGCGCCACATCACGTAACTCACGTGACGTGGGGCCCAGCAGCTTTAGCTCAATCCGGTCGACGAACAGATACATAAAGAAGAAAACGGGCGGAGAATGACTCACCTTAGCTCTATCTAAATCCGATCGGCTTCTGTTTCAGATTAAAAACGGTATCCTCTCCACTTCATCTTCCTTCTTCTCATCTCATCAAACACCAAATTCTCGCGATTTTGATTTTGATTCTTTTTCTTTTATATCTTCACTTTGCCTAGCTGATAAATACACCCTTTTTCTTACCGATGTAAAGTGGAAAAATGGGTGTATCTATCAATAAGGGTGGATGCGAATGGAAGCTCCCTTTGTGGGATTGTGTGATTATAAATAACCATTTCAACGGAATGCGTTGAAAATCAGCTGCTTTTATTGATAAATACACTCTTTTCCGTACAGCTGATGACTGTGATGATACCAATATGTGTTTGTTCAATTATCGACAACTGAAAGAAGGGTTTATCGATCAATAAGGCTGGGTGTAAATAGCAGCTCCCTTTATTTATGAGCTGCTCTACGTACTCACTGGCATTACTTTCACAAACCTAGAGCCACGTGTATGGATCTTTCATGAGATCCACCCCGTCCAGCAGGTACGATGCGCCATTCTGACCATTGAACCTAAAAATCATGATCATCCAAAACTTTGCTAGGCCACACCACAAGAAATGGTTGGGAAGGAACACCCACTGTTAGTTTTTTGTGGGACCCGCCTTGGTGTTAATATGGCACCCAATCTATTTTTTTGATGTGTCTCATCAGGATGAAAGAATTATCCCAAAAATCGCTATATTCCAAAGCTCAGGTGAGCCATAACATGTGAACTTTGAGGTTTTAGGTACATTTTTTTTTTTTGGGGATGGCCCACAAGTGTGAATCATCTGGAATTTGGGATCAATGCCTAAAAAGAGGTGGTATACGTGGTGGACGGTGCGGATTTCATACATGTGTTACGGCCTGTTTGTTTCGCCAATTTGCTTGGTAATGTAAGAGAAATGTGTCATCATTATAATTTTACCACTGTCAAACCAAACATGGAAATTGTCGGTCAAATGTAGATGTATTTAGGAGACAAGTAAATGAATTTGTAATCATTGCAATTTTTCATATAATTACTCCAAAAATCTCAAATCCAAACAACAACATCAATGTATTTGGTGATGATTTGACATTAAAATAATGTAAAAATGACATCATTGCGATTTTACTGCTGACAAACCAAATGCGGGAATTGGTGGTACAATGCAGTTGTTGTCAAGAGATAGGTAAAGTAATTTGTAATCATTGCACATTTCCTTTACATTATTGTAGTAATTGGTGAAACAAACAGGCCCCAAGTTGTTTCTCCTATGTTAGTGAAAGTAACCTTGGAAGGCACCTAGCTCGAGGTGCCCAGGTGTTTTCCTTTATTTATATATCTGATTATAAATAACCATTTCAATGGAACGTGTTGAAAATCAGCAACTTTGAAGGGGTTGCTAAGAGTTACAATTGATGAAAATGTTGTGACTTAGGGGTCATTTGGATGCTTGTAAAATCATTAGTTGTAAAGATTTACAGGTAAACACTTTATAGGCAAGTGTTTGGATGGCAAAATTTGCCTCTAAAGTTTTTACAAGTAGTAAACAATTTACAGTTAAATTCATCTTGTTTTCCTAGGCGAAAAGCAATGTTTCATATTACATGTAAAAGTCTTTACAACTGAAAATACAGTATACATAGTAAAACACCATGGTTGATACATACTTATACTGTGTGGGGTCCACCATTATGTGTATAGTGCATCTAATTTGTACATCATGTGTGTCCGTTGATGCTCTCCGATAGTGCCAAGAAAACAACCAGATTGATCATTGGATGGGCCACAAGAGTGAACATTTGGGATGGGATGCACATCATTAAAATCCTTCCAGATTGTGTGTGGGGTCCATTGTGATGGGTGTAGGACATCCAATCCATCTAGCATGTGCATACTTTGATGCTCTCCTAGGGCCCCAAAAAATCAAGCCATTTTGTATGTGATCTGTATATTTTGTAGGGATATAACGCCTTAAGCTCTGGTTGGTGCAAACCTACACGATACATTGTAAACAGTTTACAAGGTTGCCAAACGCATAATTTGTTTACTTGTAGCACATTACCACTTAAAAGCCAAATAAAATAGCTTGTAAATAGTTTACACATGAAACTATTTTCAGGTGTAAAGTGTTTACAACTCAAAACTTTAGAGGCATCCAAATGACCCCTTATCCACTGCACTTGCTGTATGTGAATAGCAATTGCACTGCCTGAATCGTAGGCCCCACTGTGGATGGAGTGTTGACTGAAGCTCGCATTGATCAAATGATCCTAACTGCCCAGTTGGTGGCCATCAAATGGATCAGCTGTCTGAATTCCATGGGCGAATTTGGATGATTAAGATTGTTTGATCAGTATGATGTCTAGGCTATGCTCCCCGCCACAATGGGGATAGTGATTTGGGTGGTCTTGATTAACGTGCATGTATGCCAAGGCAAGGCTGTCAATGGGTACCTGGATCTATGGTTGCCTGAAGTAGCTGGCCTCATCCGAATGGATCTGGATCAAACAATTGAGTCTGGTTAAAAATTGAGTTGGGTTTGAGTTGGTTTAGAGTCAATTAAAATTCTATGTTGAACTGGGTACGTGAATTGTATTATATACATATGTACTATATTAAGACAACTTATTCTAAATTTCCAAGTCACCCGAACCTTCTTCCTCCTCGTCCTCATTCCTAAAACTAACAGGTACCACTGCCTATTTTCACCAACTAGTTGGATGCTAATAAGGTGGTAATGGCCTCCAATCTTCTTCTCCTCTTTCTCCTCCACTTCATCGTTGTCATAGGTTCTTAGTGTTTATAAGTGGAGCCCATGGCTTTGTGAAGCACTGTTGGTTTGATGAGCCCAATGGAAGGGTTAGGATTTTCAATTTCTATCATAGAGCACTTGGTTCTGTGATCTAGACCATTGGCCTGATGGGCCCATCCTGGATGGGGACCATACCCTATAGATTGGCCTTTAAAATCATACCCTAAGACTGGACTCTATACCCGACAGGTACCTGAATCCTATCCGGTTTGGAATCTGTACTTCATATATGGTACATGTACCTCAACCTGACATACCTGAACCCAATTCCCTTGAGTTAGGTTTGGATGCGGGCACACTAGTAACTGACCTGTTGATAGCCTTTGATGCATACTGTGGATGACTGGCCACAATTTAGTAAACTGTGATAAAATGCACACCATATATCAGCATTATGTTATTTGGTAATTAATGTTAATCGGGGTAGGGAGATCACTCTTGCTTTCCGTGTATGAAAATTCGAAATTATTTGTTCATGATAGAAGGCATTGGCAATTAGTTTCAGCAAAATGATGTCCAATATTCTGTCTCCATTCCAGCCTTGGGTACATGTGAGCTAGGATCAAATTCAATTGCAGCCCTGGCTGCAATGTGCTATATTTTGGACTCGAAACACATCGATATGAATTATAGGCATATATGTGACCTTGAGGGAGTTCTATTGGGCTGCTCCACAGAAGTGCCTTTAAGTGTGGTATGCCCCTGTGAACTTGAAATATAGGAAGTGGTAGCCCTTTAGAAATTCCTTCCATGTGAATTTTTAACTAACGGCAAAGTCAAGGTGCCTTAGTTCTCCTTAGCTGTGTCAAATGCATTTGATCAAAATGAGCTCCGAGTCTCTGACATGCGAGGGGCCACCCCTTAAGCGTAGGGGGGTCTTTTATAGTCTAATTGTCTGCTGAAGGGCCCTTGTCATGTATGTTTTGCACCAAGCCATGATGATCAGTTGAGGGGCAACATACCAAGTTTGTGCCCAGATGGGCTTGTTGGTTATAGGTATATAGGTTTTATGTACTTGATAATCAGGAAGTCGTTCTTACTTTTTAACTGATAACGTAGTTTCATTAAGAAAAAACCAAAGCCAAAAACTGTCAACGGCCAAAAAAAGAAGAAGCTGCAGATACTGTTTTGCTTAGGCGATTTGGCTGTTCTAATTTTACGTGATGATTGCAGACCCCAATGGCTTCTTCCACTCTCATCAGTGACACAGAGCCATGGAAGGACTTAAAGGTACAATTTGCATGTTATGTAGGGTAGATTATAGAAGTATTATGTAACTTTTTACACAGCGACTATATTGTTCTATTGTTATATAGGGTCATACCGAGGATATCAAAAAGACGCATTTACGTGATCTGATGAGCGATGCTGAACGGTGCAAGTCAATGATGGTGTATGACTCTCTTTGGATTCTTGGGAACCTTCTTCTTCTTCTTATTTATTTATTTATTTATTTTAATATGTGTGCTGTTTCTGTTATATAGCGAAGGATAGAGTACATGATGAATTATTGGAATTAACTGTTGAATTGTCTTGTATTGTTAACATTCGTATGCTGTGTTGGGTATTCTTCTACAGTGAGTTTGATGGGTTACTGCTGGACTATTCTCGGCAGCGCGCATGTCAAGAAACCATGGAAAAGCTCTTTAAACTGGCGGAGGTGGTTGACTCCTTTTATCTTTCTTCTGACACGTATCAATATAGTATCCTAATCATCCGTCAGGTGTTCCACTGCAGGCAGCTCATCTTAAGCAGAAGATCAACAGCATGTACAATGGAGAACGGGTATGTCAAGTTCTTCTTGGATTCCAAGCTTTTATATGAAAAGGAAGGCTCCCTTATTTTCAATTACTGATCCTATTGCAGGCGACAAATTTTTCTTTAGACATAGATTCCAGTTGCTGTTTGCTTCCTCCCATAAGTGTTTTTTTTTATTTTTTTGTACTAACAATTCTGGGAGTTTTTTTTTTTTTTTGATAAATTGTTCAGTCTGTGACATTCTTTTTTACATAACTTTTGGGGTACTTCAGATAAACAAAACTGAGAATAGGTCAGTGCTTCATGTGGCTCTGCGAGCTCCAAGGGATGCAGTTATCTACAGTGATGGGAAGAATGTGGTCCCAGATGTGTGGAAAGTTCTGAACAAAATCAATGAGTTTACCGAGAGAATTCGCAGTGGCTCCTGGGTAAAAAAATCAACTCATTTTAGTTGCAAACACGTTTTTGACACGTCATGTCTAGATGTCAAGTATGGGGTGGCTGTGGCAGGTCGGTGCTACAGGAAAGGCATTAAAGGATGTTATTGCTGTAGGTATTGGCGGCAGCTTCTTGGGTCCCCTATTTGTACACACTGCTCTTCAAACAGGTTGGTTTTATACACTCCGTATCAACATTCTGTCATTAGTGCAGGCTGGGTTTCTTATTCTGATATTGAAATGAATAAGAGCAGGGGTGTTTTTTCTGCTTTTCTTGTAGAAGTTTTTGCAATGTTTCCGTAATAAAAAATTGCTGTGATCTAATTTGAAATCTTTCAGATCCAGAGGCTGCAGGATGTGCAAAAGGCCGCCAACTGCGATTGTAAGTATGGATATTATTATTTCTTCCATGTTAGGCTCCAGCACTCTTAGTGCATGTTATTGTGGTTATCACAAACTGTTTACTGGCGTCATGAAAATACTACTACATGATCTGTGGGAAAACCAAATTCATGTTATTGAACATTAACCACTATCATGCTTGCTTGTCTGTGGAACATCCATAGTTATCTTGCTTGTAGTAAAAGGCTCCCTCTTATTCTATTTATGGCTGCTCACATATATCCAGATGTCTTATTGTGTATATGCACCATTTTGGTTTTGGTTTCTTCATGAAATTTAGCATCTTTCGTGTTTTTTTTTATCTTTGTTCGAAAGAAATTTAGCAACTTGATGAATCCATGCTTTTGAAAGGGACCTCATTTCAAGTTCTTTGCTTAGAGATCATGCAACACAATTCAAGATGATGAGATGGTCAAGTGAAATGGATGTCTTATACCTTTTGAGCTAACATTTTTTACATAATCCCATCCCCCAATTTGCAAGATGTGAAATTCCCAGACCGAAATTCTTATGTTCGCGATTCTTCATCCACCGATGCAGAAAATGCTCCAGTTTTCCACTCCTAGTTGCTTGCAGTCGGCCTGGCAGTTTCCACTGGTCTTACACTTAGGGCACCAGTCATTGCTCTTGCATTTCTCTGCTGCATCTTGCACGATGTCTTTGGCCTTGTCATGCTGCATTTCGGTTCATTGCGTACATCTTACTCACTATCTTACATGGACATTTCCCTGTAGTCTTGCAAATGTCGACCCCATTGATGTTGCTCAAAGTATCACAGGGTTGAACCCTGAAACTACATTAGGTAACTGTCAGTTTTTTATTTCTTTTAATACTGAATTCATGTAATTTATTTATTTGACTTTGTATCCTATTCATTGGCGTTTCTTCTCGTGATAAATGCAGTTGTGGTGGTCTCGAAGACTTTTACAACAGCCGAAACTATGTTGAATGCTCGAACATTAAGGGAGTGGATCTCTTCTGCTCTGGGGTTAGTGCGATAAGCTAATTCAGACTTTTTAGTGATGGGGTCTGGACTGTCATAACTATTGTCTTTGCAATAAATTCATGTGTTTTGGTGCTACTGTTGTCAGGCCTCAGGCTGTTGCAAAGCACATGGTGGCTGTCAGTACAAATCTCACGGTACCTTCATGTTTCAATCTTACTTTGGTTAACATGGTCCCTGGTATATTGACTGTTTTCTGTGCTTATTTTACTTTTCCTCTGATTATCTTCAATAGATACTTCTCATATTTCAGATTATTATTATTGTTATTTTCATCTTCTGTTTCCTTCTCCTTGTGTTAGAGCATCCTTGGATTTACTCCTTTATTTTTTAATAGATTATTTCTTTTAATAATATGTATGTTGATTTTTTTCTATTTAAAAAAAAAAAAGGAAAAAAAGATGGAACCTGGGATGAGTTGGGAATGGCTGAGCAGGATTCAGAAGGCAGAGTTGTTGGAATCTTTTTCAATTCAGAGACAGTGAAAGAAAGGAGACAACTGCCTCTACAGAAAGGAAGAAGATGATAGTGTGCCTGTAATTAGGAAAATTATAATGGTAAAACATGGTGGGTGGAAGTTACTTTGTCTTAGGCATGTTCCTCTTATGAAATAGAAGCAGACTGGTGTATGTTCATTATGGAGAATTTTCACCTTTTGTTTATCAATTGTTTGATCCCTTCCCCTCTGAAGGGGTTGAAGAACCTAAACCATTCCGGACACAGCTAGGAAACTGCTGGCCTAAAGAATCATAGGATTTCTGATGGTTGGGAATACGTAGGTGCTTCGGTATTGTTAGTTTTCTGTATGAAGTGCTCTTTGAGGCCATTACATGAGTCATGTTTCTCTTCAACTTTGAAGAAAATTTGCACATATAATTTGCTAATGGGTACAGGACTATCTTTAGGGTTTTATAGAGCATAGAAGGGAAGCAAATATGCTCAACTCAGTGCTCACTCATCTGGCCAAGTGCTGATCTTACACATTATTACAAGGGTTTATCAAGAAACAACAGCCACTGCTGATGTATTGCAGTTACTGAATGTGGAATCGCATTGTGTGAATAATCAATTACATCATCTACTGCATTAAATCTCGAATATGCCAAGTTATTCCAACAGCTTATCCTGACAAAAATAGTGGCTGTCCATGGGGCACATTCAATGAGTGAAGCTGTTTGTTAGCTCCTACACATGACAGTCTGCTGTGAGTTATGCAATATATTTGGCCCTTAATGTAAAGAAACAGTCTGCTGTTTTCCATTGCATCAAAGTGTCAAATTTGCTGCATTCAACTCACACTTTCCACTTTGACTGGTACTCTTCCTTCTTTTATAATCTGTTACAGCTTACTGATAGCTGATGCTAATTAAGGCTTTCTGTTTTTTGTTTGTTTATCCTTAGAAAAATTTCATTGCTTATAGCTGTGATTTTAGGTTTTCTTTTTCCTTTTTTCTTTTTCTTTTTTTTCCTTTTCTTTTCATTTTTTTTTTTTTCACCTTGAGGTTTTTTTTCACCTTGAGGTCCATAGTTTGGAGCATGGTAGGTAGTTGTTGGAACATCGTTCTTATTTGTTTCATCTTAAAAAATTCTTATTCTCATTGATATATGTTTTCCTGATGCAGCTTGTAGAAAAGTTTGGTATAGATCCTAATAATGCCTTTGCATTCTGGGATTGGGTTGGAGGTCGCTATAGTGGTTAGTATATCCATTATGCTTTATAGGTTCTGATGGCTATTCAGTTTGAATTGAATGCTCATTGGAGTTCCTGGTCTATTTCAAGTCTCCTATTGATGGTGACTTATTGCAGTTTGCAGTGCTGTGGGCGTGCTGCCTTTATCTCTCCAATATGGTTTCTCAGTTGTTCAGAAGTATGGTCACTAACATTTACAGCAGTCTTCTTATTTATGTCGGGATAAATTCTTTCCGTTTTTGTTTGTAAGAATAACCTTTGGTGGGAAAGAATGTGGAAGGACTATGCAATTGGTGTTCTTCGGATAGTCTCTATCTTTGCTTTTGCAATCAATTCTTGAGTATTTCAGTGATGCAATCTGTTAGGCATTGAGAAACTTCTTTTACCACTAGGGATGAAGTTACTTCTTTTTATCTTTCTTTTTTTTTTTATTCTTTTCTTTTTAAATCTAGTTGCAGTTGTTTGCTTGCATGAATTATGAGCAATTAAAAAGAAGAAGAAGCATTTGTGCACCCTTGGCATCTCTGTTTCTATCATGACCCACATGGTCAGCGTCCCACTTCTAGAATTGACTTAGTTGAGACCTGCGATTAAGAATAATGTTAGCTTATCTGCTGAATCGGTGATAGGATTTTATATATATATATATATTGTGCTTGGTTCCTCAAGAATTAATTGTGAAATCTTAGGGCCTAAGAATGATGCTCAGTTCAATTATCAGTGAAGGAGAGTGGAGGCTGGTGAAGAAGCAGAATCCATCTGGGAAAAAGTGACATGCATTTACTGTTTTTGTGGCGGGATATGATCCACAATGGAGAGCTGATGATGTTGCCATGTTGTTTGAGGAGTATGGAAGACTACTGAAACAATCATTCCAAGAAATATGGGTACTAGCCAGCTTCAAAGAATTGCCATTTGTGAGATTTCTGTACCTCGTTGATATCTCAGAAGGTCGGAAGGTGTGAGACTGGGTTTTGATGGTATCTAGCAAAATATGGTAAGAATGAAAATGAAATTGCAGGTTCCATGGACAGGGTGGTAATTGGATTGAAGACCCAATAGTGCAAGGAGCCAAAAATAAAGGCTGGGCATCTGGTAGAGGAAATTGTTGAGACATGGGAAAAATATTCAGAAATGTATGCAGAGGCAAGGGTAGTGTGGTCTCATGGGGGGTGACGAAAGAAACTTTGGACGTAAAAACAATGTCGGCAAGATTCTTTGATGAATAACAAAAGCTTTCTGTAGGAAAGGCGAATTTGAAGAAGTCTAAGGTGGAGGATCTGCAGAAGTGGGCAAATGACTAGTGGAAAATGGTGATTCTAGTGGGTTAAGAAGTTGAATATTTCATGTGACCATCAGAGGTGGAATCTGTGAGAGTCCTGAATGAGGGATGAGTGCTCCCCAAAGGACCAGTGAAGAGTCTCCATCACTGTAGTGAAGCAGCCAGTTCATCTGGAAATTCAACTTGGTTTCAATTTTGGGGAGTTCTGCTCCATGCTTCAGATGTGGAAATGTTTATATCCTGGATTCCTGTATTGGAATGGTCTTGGAAGTTGATCCCAAATATGTTGAAGACATGAAGTGGGGATGGAATCGTTAACTGGTAGCTGGTAGTCCTGTTCATTGTCGAAGGTAGAGCACTCAGAGTGAAGATGAGGTAGTAAAGGGAGTCTTCTGCAAGATGTCTGGGGCAATTTTCATCTCTGGATTCATTTTGAAGGTGACAATCAGTGGTGTAGCTGCAGGGGTGAAGGCTAGGGCTGATGTGTACCACTAGGTCCCACATCCAGCCAACAATAACGCTAGCTGCTTTGTGGGTTCGAAGGAGAATGTTGGTGCAATAATGTAATGTCAGTTGAGGTTTTCCCATCAGATAAGGGGAGGCGTGTTCAAGAACATTAGCAGAGGTTTTCCATGCTCATTCTTTGGAGATTAGGGAAGTGTGAAAAACAATCTCAAATGTTCTAAAAGCTGGTGACACATGTCGCAATCTCCCAAGTCATATTGATGGGGATAGATTGTTGCATGCGGAGTGCAGACTGCAGACATGTCTCTCAATCTCACTCCATTCAAGGAAAGAGGTCTATTTTGGTACCCCCTCCCCCCCCCCCCCCCCCCCCTTTTTTTTTTTTTTTCGAGAATTGATAATTTTATTGAAAGAGCCAAAAAACTTAAAAGAAAACAAAAAGAAAAATGTGAAAACAAGCAACCCCCAGGGTTCCAATCCCCACTCCCTGATAAAACAAAAACACCTTTCTAACTGTGGACCCCACAGGCTCACTTCTAGCCCTGAAACATCTTTCATTCCTCTCCATCCAAATGCACCACAATACTGCCAACAAAGCAAGATGCCAATTCCGCCTTTCATTGGAATTGCTCCCCCCTATGTGCCAAGACAAAAAAAGCTCCTCTATGAAGTTCGGCATAACCCATGGCACTTTGAAAGCAGGGAGAATGCTATCCCACACTCCTATAACATAAGGGCAGCTCATGAAAAGATGCACCACCGATCCCTCTTCCTTCATACACAAAAGGCATCTCTTTTATGGAGGTTATCCACTGTTGGTATCCTATTTCTTCCTGTGAGGCAAGCGAAGGCTGCCACCTTCGGAGGGGCTTGATACTGCCAAATAAACCCTGCATGAGAGCATCTGATACCAGGGCCTTTCTCATGAATAACATTGAGGAAAGACTGCACTGTAAAGCTACCCGATTTTTCCCCTAACCAGAAGGGTTCATCCAGAGCTACTGGGTTAGGACCAATAATTTCCAGGATAGAAATTAATCTCGCCATCTCCTCAACCTCGACTCTGGATAAATATTGGCGATAGGGAGGAAGCCACACCCGTTGTTATCCTGGATGGAGAAGCAATTAACAATTGAGATAGACTGGTTTGGCAGGCTCGCAATACGTGGAAACTGGGATCCGAGGGTGGCTTCCCCTAAGTAACCAAATGTCGTCCCAAAAACTCATCTTAACCCGACTGCTGACTGACATTCCTATCTCAGGAAGAACTTTGCCCACCATATGAGCAATAGATCTCCAGAAAAAGGAGGCTCTGTACATAGATGAATCCTTGATCCACCTGCCCGAGCTCGTCACGCCATACTTGCTGGCAATGACCATTCACCACGAATTGTCTCTAGTGGGGAAAATGAGCTGTCTTCTTCTCATGAGATTTCGCATGTGTGACACAGGGTGATTGAAGACTCAGGTGTTGGTGGAAAAAAATTAGGTTTGAGAGAGGTATGTGATACTTTAAAAGCTCTCAAAGGGGTGTGCATGTTTGTGAGAGGGAGGAGGTTAAGAATACTATTGTCTATCAAGATCAGGACAGAGGGCCAGTGGTAGAAGACAATCAGGTGCAGTTGATTGAGGCTCTCATTGACTGGTGAAGATTTTTGTGAAGAAGCATGATCTTCATCTGGTATGGCAATGTTAGTGCGACAAATGTGCGTTGTTGAAGAACCATTTCTGTCATCTTCCTAGGCTCCATCCTCTCGCCCATCTCCAATTACTACCTTTTCTTCCAGGTCAGTATCATCCTCTTCCCCTAACTCTTCTCAGGGGAATTTTCATCCATTTTGGTTGTTCCCTTGGTCCCAAAAAGCATGGATGGAATGGGTTGATGGGTAGCTGGGTTCAGGCAGTCGTGGGTGAGAATAATCTCAAGAAGTTAGCCAATGCATCAGTGATGAAGGAAGATAGACGAAGATCTTAGGGTGAGATTAGTGGCTTGCTTGGCCTTTCTTTTGAAGGGATAGAAGATGTGGACAGCGTATTCATGAATTTGGAAGAGCATGGTGGGAATCAAAGAGGCATGGTGGAAGCAGTTTTTGTTCTTCAGTTAATCACACTCAGACTGCTGATGCATAGGATTTAAAGTCAAGGAGAAGGAATGAGGAAAGAAAGGGGCGTAAATTTGTTCCAAATGAAGATAGTTTTGTGGAATTTGAGGGATCTAGGGAATCCTGATCAGATGCTTGTGGCAAAGACTCCCTCAGATGAAGAAATTTGATAGTAGTGTTGCAGGAAGCTGGAAATTGTGAACAATAGCGTCATCAATGAGTTGTGGGGATGCAATACTGCTGGGGGTATTGTTGTAATGTGGAAGAGGGACAAGGTCTTGGTCGAGGATGAATGGTAGGATTCTTCTCAGTTTCAGTTGTGTGCTCAGTTGCCAGGGAGAACTTCTAATGGGCATTAACTGCGGTGTGCAGCCCAAATAACCCAAGCTTGCACTTGCATTGGTAGAGTTGGCAAGTGCCATGGCAAGGTGGAGCTTCCTTGGTGTCCCTATGAGAAGATGGGGCACAGCCATATCTTATCTCGATGAGGAAATTCACAGTTTGTTGCAAAGAATAATTTGGTCGACATTCCTTTGTGTGGGGTCATTCTCTGGTTAAACAACCAAGAGGTCTTGTCGTGTGTAAGCTTGACAAGTTTCTTGTATTGGTGGATTGGGAAAGATGCTTATTTTGGTTGGTGCAATCGGTGTTTCTGAGGCCTGTGTTGGTGTTAGAAAAAGCTGCAAATTCTGAAGTTGAAACTTTGAGAATGGGGCAAAAATATATTCGTCTAGATGAGCAAAGAAAGGAAGAAATTTTAAGCTGTATCAATTCAATCAACAGGGAAGAGGAGGAAGGTATTGAACTAGATGAGGGATTGTTAGAATGGGAGAATTTCAAGAGTAGTACATGATTATTTAAGAAGAGAGGAAGCTTTGTGGTCAAGATCTAGGGCAACATGGTTGAGCGAAGGAGATCAAAATATGGCTTTTTTCTTTCGTAGGATGGCAAAACACAGGCATAGATCAAATTACATTCATAAGCTACAAATTAATGATTCACTTATTGATTATCAGGATCCAATCAGGGATGCAATGGTTGAATTTTACTGCAAACTGTATACCAAAGAGGAATATTGGAGAATATTGCTGGATGATTTTTGTTTTTAGTTGCTGCCAAATGGGTTGTTAGTGTGCTTGAAAGAAGCTTTGATGAGAGGAGGTTAGAAAAGTGGTCTTTGATATCGTAAAGGATAAAAGTGCCAGGGCTGGATGGTTTCTCTGTGGCGTTTTTACAAGTTGGTTGGGATACCATAAAAGTGGATGCTGTAAAATTCTTCTCGGAGTACATCACAAATCCAAAATGAGTTGGGGTGTGAATGCTACCATTAATACTCTTATTTCAAAGACTGAGGAGGTGACTGTAATTAGAGACCTTAGGACCATTACTTTGGTGGGTGGTATGTAGAAATTTCTGGCAAAGGTTCTTTCAGTCGTTGCAGGAAGCTGTGGGTTTTGTCGAGGATAAGCAAATTTTGGATTGTTTTGCTTTCTTTGATGGCAGGTCAGTGGGGTGACAAGAGTGTTGCTTATTGCTGGCCACCTGTCTCTTTGTTTTTTTTTTTTTTCTTCAGTTTTTCTTGATGAAGTACGTCACGTTTTGAAAAATAAATAAATCTAAATTTGCTTTTCCAATACCATAACAACTTGCACTTGCAATCTCTTCATCTGCTGGTGTCACCATATTCAATGCGCAATTTGTTTCCTATTGGATATGTCAAAACTGCCTCTGAGATGTGTTATTTTTCTTGAGTTTCACATGGTTCTGGCATGTAGTTGTATGTGATGTTGAGATGTTTCTCCTGAAGGTTTTTGAAAGGAGCTTCAAGCATTGATGACCATTTCCATTCTGCACCATTTGAGAATAACATACCTGTAAGTCTTGACCGTTTTCTGGGATATTATATTCACAAAACCTGTGATGACAATGTTTGCATTGCCCACATTCAATCAGGTGCTCTTGGGCTTGTTGAGTGTATGGAACGTTTCGTTTTTGGGGTATCCTGCTAGAGTGAGTATTTATTAGTTCTCTGAAATTGAATTCAAAGTCTGACCTATATAACCTTTCTATTTGGTTTGAACATGTCAAGCAACCATACTCATAACTATAAAACTTTCTCATCTCTCTCCAGGCAATCTTACCATACTCACAGGCACTGGAGAAACTTGCTCCACACATTCAACAGGTATGTGATATTGTTTCTTTGTTGCTTGTAAGTTCCAAGTATTTTTCATGTTCATTTCTGGCCTTGACCTTAATTTATTTTCTGATATAGGTTAGCATGGAGAGTAATGGGAAGGGCATATCCATTGATGGTGTCCCACTTCCCTTTGAGGCTGGTGAAATTGATTTTGGTGAACCAGGCACAAATGGTCAGCATAGCTTTTACCAGCTAATCCATCAGGTAATTCAAATGTCTGTGGAAGAAATGTTCACGTACTTATAAGTGCATCTCAATACAGTTTACTGTTACTAGTAAATTTCAATTCAGATCTTCAAATTTTGTCTGATTTCATTTATGGAGAACATTGAGCTTAATGTTTAGTTTATTTATGATTGTTTATTATGTTATGAGATGTGCTGCCTTGAGCTAATCACCAGAGTTATTATGGATATATGTTAGCAATGCTTGTCTACCTGATTACTATTCATTGGAGAAATCCGAAGGCAGCTCGTGAGAATAGGGCTTTGAATCCTGCAAGATCTGGGACATTCATCAGGTGAGCTCCACCTTTTATGTGCATTGGGCAGAAAATCTAGCTGGTCTGATCATCAGGTGGGTCACATGCACACAGAAAATGGACAGCTAAAAAGAATTGACAAATGTTTGCATTCAATGCACATGTGGCCCACCAGATGATCGTACCAACCTGAGGTTTAGCCCAAAATACATGCATGGTGGGGCCGGCCTGAATCCTCATGGATGCACAGATCACACAACTCACACCACACCTTGGAGAGTAGAATTTGAAATCCTCTCTTATGAGTAGCCTTAGCTGTATCTATTCGTTGATGTTAGTTTCCAGTGGTTTCTGTTCTAATTCATTAGTGGTATCATTTATCAATCCAATTGGATTCTTGAAGAACTTTTCTTGGAACTTTCAGGGGCGTGTTATTCCTTGTGATTTTATTGGTGTCATGAAGAGTCAACAGCCCGTGTACTTGAAAGGTACTTTAAAAAAAAAGGAAGTGAAAAGAATGCTGGTAGAAAAAGTACAACTGATAATGGTGCAGATGATACAACTGACCATATTTTGATTTATACAAACAGCGGTTCTCCAGTATATCATTTTGTTCTTGATATATTTTGCAGGAGAAGTGGTTAGTAACCATGATGAGCTCATGTCAAACTTCTTTGCACAACCAGATGCTCTTGCGTATGGGAAGGTAAGCCTCTGTGCTTTCCTATTGCTTATTTCCTTTTGCATGGTGGAGGTCTCAAGTCCAATCAGTTGGACCACAACTTATGGTTCATTCAGTGTATAACTTCCAACCTGTTAAATGCATTTTGACATCTAAACCTTCCGATAGGTTGGCTCCACCATGAGGTTCACCAATTGAAAATATCAGCCTTATCCGCTCATCAAGTGGACCACACGATTGAAAATATTTTCTATCCATTGATAAAATACAAGTGTGACCATTCGATGAGTGGACATGGCTGATTTTTTGCACGAAGTGATCCTCATGGTGTAGCAAAACTATTGAATGGGTTGGATATCTCATGCATGTAATAGGTTGGAAGTTATTTGCTGGTTGGACTGTAACTTGTGGTCCAACTGGTTGGAACTGTGACTTTCTCTGCATAGTGCATGAAGTACCACAATATCTTCTCAAATTTGGATAATTTTCAGACCCCAGGGGAGCTGCTAAGTGAGAATGTCCCTGACTATCTTATTCCTCACAAGGTGATTTAATTTTTCACTCTTGCTCCAAATTTCATGGCCTACTTTTAGACATCTAGACTTAAATCTTGAGTTGCCTTTTGCAGACTTTCTCTGGGAATCGGCCATCCCTCAGCCTTTTACTTCCTTCTCTAAATGCTTATAATATTGGACAGGTTTGTACATGGTTTCTGACATTTTGGTCTTATGAAAAGCTAGTAGCTTTTCTTTTCACTTTAATGCAAATCATGGGGAATTTTTTTGGAACTTTCAAGTTTGTCATTTCATTGTCGTCTATATCCATGTGTTTAGTGCAAGTGGTTGTTTGGTACCCCAATCACCTGCTTGCTTTTAAATAATTTCTTAGAAGAAGGAAAATCAATATCATTTTGGTTGCAAGAATCAAAATTTGCCAGTGTTAATAACAAGGTGATTGATGATTCAAGGGGATGTGTTTTACCTGCCATTGAGTCTGCAGTGGAATTATTATGATGTTGAATAGTGACAGAATTGTGGTCAAGGACAAATGGGTGGCTTTATTTTAGTCTCAATCATTATGTTGTTATCTTTCTACCTCAAATCTTGGTTGGGATGAAAACAGGAAGGTCCTGTTCTTATCTCGACCAAGTTGCCCTGCCCACACGTACATGCACCCTCCAATAAGGCACAACTGTAACTTCGAATTGTGTCTTTACCGCCCCAAATCTTGGTCGAAATGAAAGGAGGGTCCTGATCTTATCTCAACGAAGTTTACCTGCTGACACCTGAATGTACTGCTGCTGATACATGAAAGACACCTTCATACATAGACAATTGGCATAATACAAGGGTGTGGTACATGCACAAGTTCTTACCTTTAATGCATTTTGTGTTTGCAATTCACATGCATGCATGCGTCTGTCCCTTAGCCTGCCATAATAATAGTTGCTTTTCTTGTTTCTAATTTGTTGAAAATACAAGATATCTCCGAATTGTAATAATCATGACCTTTTTTCATGCTCCAGTTGTTGGCTATTTACGAGCATAGAATTGCGGTCCAAGGATTCGTTTGGGGGATCAACTCCTTTGACCAGTGGGGTGTCGAGCTGGGGAAGGTTTGTTATCTAACGCTTCCTCTTTGAAGCCTATGATGCATTTTTCTGTAGTTGCGTGAATCTTCTACTTGTGGCAGCACTTATGCTTTGGATCTTAGCGACTTCCGTCACTAAATAGCATTGGGTATGTCTCTGTCTTCGTTAGGGGTGGCAATGGGATGGGTTCGGGCTGTGTTGGATCAGCCCAAGCCCGAGCCTGACCCATTTACAAAACGCGCCAAGAGTTTTTGCCCAAACCCAACCCACAATTCATCAAGCCCCACCCAACCCGACCCGACCCATGTAATTGTAAATGATTTGGGCTTGACTAACTTGACCCAACCCTCTATGACCCAACTCAGGTTTAAGAATGGAATATGTCACTCAGGCTATACACAACCAGCCCAAACAATGGATTTGCATGCCCCCATGAAAAAAATCTATACTTTTCTTCTTTATTTTATTTTTGGTTTTGTGTCAGGTCGGGTCGGGTCATCTTGCCCAACCCATTGATAACCTATATGTGTGTTGAGTCTGGTAGGATTCAACCCAAGCCCGACCCATGTATTTTGTCTTATTTCTAGCCCAAGCCCCACCCGCTGCCCATTTAGCTTGGCCTGGACCCCCCTCCAAAGCGGGTCGGGTCAGTTGACCTGTAGGCAGACCCGATCCGACCCATTGCCACCCCTAATGTCCGTGCTTCCCATGGAAGATGGGATGCGCTGCACCTGAATCACAAGCGAGACAAGAATAGTAAGGGTCCAAATCACAGGGTGAGATCTGAATAGGACAGGACTCGCCTTTCGCACCTTGCTTGTGATTTAGGTCTGGAAGTGCCAGAAAACTGAAGCCTGTGTGGTACTGGTTCTGTTTACCATGATGTCCCAAACACCAAGCACAGTGTGCCCACCACAGAAGCCCTGCCAGCTGCAGCATTTAGTACTACTTTTTCTTGCTGCTCCTGCTTTCTGTCTCACAACTGATTCTTGTCATGTATGAAATGTGTATGTTTACGTATGCAATTACAGTCACTTGCTTCTCGAGTTAGGAAGCAACTCCACTTATCTCGCACAAAAGGAGAGGCAGTCGAGGGATTTAATTTCAGTACCACGGCACTGATAACGAAATATCTTGAGGTTCGATATCTTGCAATCCATTTAAATACATCACATGTTCATAACCATATCCCATTTGCATACTTTCATGCACGGCTTGCATGCATGGATGCGGCTACATCTTCTTCTTTCTTTCTTTCTTTTTTTCTTTTTTCTTTTTTTTGAAGCTTTTCTTTTCATGAAGGGGGCGCAGTTAAGTGGTACTGGTACCACTATAAGCTAAGGTGGTCCCGCATAGATGTGGGGTACGCAGGATGCATGAATGAAATCCAACCTGTCCATCAGATGGGTCAGTGCATGTTACCTATACAAGGGCTTTGAAGCCAGCAAGCTTAGGCTGAAAAGCCTATTAGTTAAACGTGCTAGCACGCATACATTTTAAGTTTAAAGTGAAAGTGACTCCATAGCCCTATAATAAACAAGGGTGTATCGGATGTTACCCTGAGCCCAAATATTAGGCTGATCCATGAGTCAGGTGGGCCAGACCATAGGCTACAAGTTGGAAGGGAATGCTGATCCTTGATCTGCATGCAGGGCCCACCATGTTATTTATATGGAATGTAAGCAGTTCCAATCCTTCATCTGACCCAGATTAAGGGCCAGGCCAAAACTCTGCCTGTTCTGCAATTCATGTTCTTGACCTGTGCAAATGAAGGGTGGCGTCCTCTCTCACCAATGTTCCTCATGTTGTGGCCCACTTGATTGTTGGGAGATGATTTTTGGCATATGGGGGCAATATGAGGTGTGACTCATCTAATGGGTGAGTTGGATAGCCTGCATCCATCATGTGGGTCCCACGTCTCCTGGTAGCGACAGTAAGCTTATGGTGGTTACTGGTACCATTGGAGCACCTCTTTCATGAATGTTTCCTAGTTTTCCATTTCAGCTCCTTGTGACTTCATTGTTGAATCTGCATTTCCTCTTTGCAGGCGGAAACTGGTATTACCTCAACCCAGTCGACTCAGCTGCCAAAAATATAACCAGAAACATGGACTTCCACTTCGCAGAGCATGTTGTTTTGAACATACTTCTGAATTGTCCCATAAATTACGAGAGCACCCGGTGCTTTTAAGCCTATATCTGCATCAGTGCAGAATCATTCCTCCTTGAATAATAACTTATCAGTATCTTTCCTACTGAATTTGCAATTTTCCAATGTGAGTTGTGAAATCTGAAATCAGAGTCTGACTCACCTGCCTGTTGTAAAATATTTTTGAAAAAATAACTGGCTGCCAAAAAAAAAAAATTGCACGCTGAAGTAGGATACTGAATCCTGTGTGAGATCCAGGTCGTTGATGTGATGGCCCCACCGAGTTTTTGTCATGGACCTAGAATCAGGCTTGCTTGCAGACCACATGCACAGAAAAAACACTGAATGGTATCCTGGCCGTTGCACATAGATGGGGTCACCATTTCAATGGCCATCTCTGAGGCATAGGTTCGGTTAGGATCCATCTGATTTTGCATGTATGCTTCGCAAACATGGAACTACGAGGATATTAAACTAATCGTTAGGTGGGCCACTGTGAACGTTTCACCGGCGTACATCTCAGGTTGGTCCAATCATCAGGTAGGGTACACGTGAGATGGCGATTCATGCAAGCCACTGAAGAGGTAATTCAAAGCGCAAATGCAATCTTGGTCTGTCATCTAAGTGAGGGCCCCACAAATCTATTCGCATATCTATGAAAAAAATGGGCAGCCAAAAGATATCAGTCCATGGCAATATGTACTCAGGATCACCTGGTTAGTGTGATGTCTGACCCGAAGTTCGCTGATGAGTGGGCGCCAATGGCAGTCATGGATTAACGACTTGGATGAGTTGGATGCTGACACGTCAAATCAACAAGGACTCGGTCATACTCGATCCAGTTCAACACCATGAGTCACCCAGACTGAGTTGTGCTGATTAATCCCCGACTCAAGTCGAGGGGTGACTCAGACTCGAACCAGGGTCCTCGAATCTTAGATCCATGTTTTGTATCTATTGAATTTTATGAAACTATGTCAGGCTACCAAATCAACTCATCCTAATCCTGACTCATCGGCTAATCGGGACAAGCCCAAGTTCATGTTTTATCCAATGGCCATGATTGTTGATGTATGAGCCGTCCATTGTAGAGTCCAATAAATTGACGGCCTCTATTGATTCATCTTACGACCTCATATGCTGCGGAGTGATGGCTCTACCATATTCTATTCCGTACGATAAAACAGAGTCATTCATCGTCACCTTTTGTTTTGCAGATAATTAGATAATTAAGCTTTAGTTCATCGTACATTAAAACAGAGGCATTCATCGTCACCTTTTGTATGACACCGATGGAATTTCCAAATAAAATTTGAACTCCTGCACATCATCAATCACCCGCTGCAGAGTATCCAAGTTTGTCCCTGTATTGAAAATTTTGAAGGTCGAGCATCTCGGAATCCGGGAGACTTTTTTGAGACCTGGGACAATGGTTCCATCAGATCCATCAGTTCCTCCCTGGATCATTTTGTATTCCGTCTATCTATGCGGACAGATCAGAAGTGAACATGTAAAACAGTGGAGATTGAACATGTACGGGTAAAAATAATTCTTGGAGCCACAGAAGTTTACCAAAAAGCTCTTATTTGTACTTTACCTCGTTCATATCTGCATTGACTTGCGAATAGGTTGGATCTCAAATAAACATTACGGTAGACTATGAAGTTTTCAACTGTGGCCGTCACTCTCCTCACCATTTTCTATGGTGGGGTCCATTAGAGCAGCTTTGGATGCAAGCGAATTGGCCACGGTGATGTATTTATTATATCTACACCGTTCATCTCTTTTTATAGTTCATTTTAGAGCATTATCCAAAAAATGAATCATATCATCTGGACCACACCATAAATAGCAGTGAAAATATCACTGTTAAATAATTTGTAGGGCCCCCATAACATTTATTTTACATCCAATTTGTTCATAAGGTCACAAATACATGAATGAAGAGAAAAAAAATTATATTAATCCAAAACTCCGGTAACCCCAAAAAGGGTTTCAATGATAGACGTTCAATCTCCCATTGGTTTTTCAGTGTAGTCCACTTGATAGTTAGATCTATCTTATTTTTCATCCCAAGCCTTAAGATGAGCTCGCTAAATAGATGGATGGTTTGGATATAACACATACCTCATGATAAGACCTACAAAACTGGTTGTGGTCAATACAGCAGTGTGAGGTACACCAGCCAATCCCTTTCCAAGGGGGCGTTTGGCGCATAGTATTAGATGGGATTAGGCGGGATGGAACTGCATTTGGTGCGGTGCCAATACCACTCAATGTTTGGGAAGAATGGAAAAGCTTGGAATTAAATTAGATTAAATTGCATTGGGTCCATGCCAATTCCTTAGCAAGTTATGTAGGTCCCGCTATGATGTGTGGGCTATATCCACACTGTCCACTCATTTTTCGAGATCATTTTAAGCAAGGGCCAAAAAATCCAAATAGATTTAAAGCTCAAGTGGACCCCACCAGAGAAAGCAATGAGGATTGAATATCTACCGTTGAAAATTTCTTTGGGGCCACATAAGTTTTGGATTTGCCTCTTTTTTAGGCCCATGCCATAAAATGAGGTTACGAAGCAGATGAACGGTTTGGATATAACACATATGTGTATTCTCAATAGTTTCAAGTGATGGTGGGTATATTCATTCAATGTACCATCGTATTACAAACATAGCATAGAATTAAGCTTATCCCATGATAATAGGGGACTGTTGCGCAGCATGCCAACAAACGCAGTGAGCCTAGATCCAATCTAAGGCCTCACCCACAAACGATAGGCAGGAAGAAATATAAACTAGAAATAGATCAAAGCAATCCAAAACAAACCACAAGACAAGATATACGTGGAAAAAACCCCAAAACTAGGGTAAAAAATCACGGATGCAAAATTCCACTATGAAGAGAAACGAAGATTACAAGGCAATATACTAACCTCTCCCTTGGAAGTACAGAGAAAATCCCTTGCCCACACCTTAAAATAATTTCATAGAATTCACCTTAACCTAGAATAGCCCTAGGGACCCCAATTTATAATTTTGACAACTTCCCTTTCTGCATCCCAGTTGCGAAAGGACTTGCGACACGAAATCCGCGCAACCTCGACTGGTCGTGGGCGGCCCCATATGTGGCTCCACTTCTCAACAGAGGACCATCCCTGTCATATGTAATAATTATATTTTTTTTAATCCTAATCCACCCAATCCTTCCCAATGCCATGCACCAAACACCCCCTAAAATGATCTCTTGATGTACAACACATACATCAATACAATACATTACGATGGGTCCTAATGTGGTGATGTCACTTTAGTAGGCAGTATTGCTACTCAATGGAAGCGGATCGGCTGGTGTAATATAGCTGTTGTAGGTATTATTCGTGTGAAGAGGAGCACTGATGCTCCTCGAGCTCCGAGTTGTACCAAGGGTTCAAAGGAGATCAAAGTTACATAGCCCCATAGTGATGTATTTATTATACCAATTCATCTCTTTTTAGAGTTCATTTTAAAGCATTATCCAAAAAATGAATCATATTCAAAGATTATCTAAGCTACACCATAAATAGTAGTGGAGATATTGATTTTCACCGTTAAACAATTTGTAGGGCCCACTGTAATGTTTATTTTACATCTAATCTATTCATAAGGTCACAAATACCTCAACGAAGAAGAAAAACAAATTTCATATTGATACAAAACTTCTTTGACCCTAATAAGGATTTCAATGATAGACATTTAATTCTCCACTGGTTTTTGCAATGTGGCCTACTTAATATTTAGATCTATCTTATTTCTTCGTTTCAAGCCTTAAGACGAGCTCGCGAAATGGATGGGCAGTTTGAATATAACACATACCTCACCCACGAAACTTACGTGGTGTGAGGTATACTAGCCAATACGCTTCCTGATCTCTCGATGTAAAACACATGCATCAGTAAGGGTCTTACATGACGTGGTGACGTCATTTCAGTAGGCAGTCTCGCTACTCAACCTGTAAGTAGATAATCCGCGTCCCTGGATCATCGAAAATGGGCCCCACTTGCAGGAAGCACCCAGAGCTGGAGTTGGAGTACAGTACGGTATACCATACTGGGGCTCACTGCTCATAATAACATGACACGTGGAAGCGGGTGGGACCGGCGGCTTCCACCCCTTCACACTCTCTTCCTGACCATTAACCCCACCTTCGGACGCTGCCACCCACTTCGTTCTGACCTGTCTCCTGGGCTTCCTCCTTTCCCCGTTCTCGCTTTTCGCTTGTTTCTTCTTCTCTTTCATTTCTCCTAAAAAATCCTAATCCTAGGTCATCACCCTTATTCATTCCCTCTCAGATTTCCCTCCTTGCCTCCTATTTCGAGGTCCCAGATCGAAAGTCAGCCCTTTAATCGCGCTCAAAACGACCCGTTCATGGCCGAAAACCTTTGATTCTCGTCAGGGTTAGGGTTTTTGAGATGTCGGTTGCAGAGCTGAAGGAGCGGCACATTGCCGCCACGGCGACAGTGAACTCTCTCAGAGAGCGGCTGAGAGAGAGGCGCCTTCTCCTTTTGGACACAGACAGTAAGAATTTCGTCATCTCGTGACTTCCATTTTGCATTTTTCTTCCTTCACTGCTCTAAGATCTCCTTCTTCCTCTTTTGGTATTGTCTGTTGCAGTTGCGGGTTATGCGAGGGCTCATGGAAGAACGCCAGTGACCTTCGGCCCTACGGACCTGGTTTGCTGTAGGACTTTGCAGGGGCATACAGGAAAGGTAGAATTATGATTATTTTTTGTAAAATCTTCTTGGGTTTCTACTACATATTTCAGTTTGTTGTTAGAACAATTTGTCTGTTTATCTATCTTAAGTTGATGTCTGATGCTTGAAATGTTTTCTTTATTCAGGTACTTGTATGAATCAATCGGTGTTTCTTTTCAGTAGGAAACTGGGATTTTCGTCCGTATGAGTTATGTTGATTTTTAGGCCTCGTTTCATTTGGGAGCATGGCATTGAAATCCTGGATGTTGGTTTCTGTCTGGCAGCATGGATTTTCCAAATCCTGGATTTTAGAAATTGTGTTTGGGAGCCTGGATTTTGACTTTTGGACTTCCGAAATTATTTTGGAAAATGAGTGTGATGAATTGAATGCTCTTAAATAGTCTAAACATGACATATGTGTGCAAGATAAGATGATGACAGCCTTGGCCCAAAATAAGGCAATTCCAAGTTTTAGGTGGCTTATAAAAGCGGGCCCACTAATTTCGTAATTAAAACAAAATCCTATATATATATTTTTGGTGGTTGTAAAAAAATTTATATGGTGTCCCACATAATGATTTCATAGGCTTGATTTTTGTAACATCCCATCATCTTGGTGTAAATGAAATTGAAATCATGCAACGGTGTGAATGAATGTGAAAATGGTTCCCTCAAGTAGTGATACATTTCCAGGTATTGGCAATTATGTTGGTGATATCGATACATGTTTCTATGTCTCTAACTAGTGACAAATGTAATGATACTGATACTATGAACACTACCTGGAATTGGGATTCTTAAAAAAAAATAAAAATCAGACAAATTTCTTTATAGGTTTTTGTTTTGTTTTGTTTTTTAGTTTTGTTTTGTTTTGTTTTGTTTTTTTGTTTTGTTTTTTTTTTTTAATTTTTTTTTTTTTTTTTTTTTGTTAAATTTTTTTATTTTTGTTGTTGTTGTTGTGGGTGTAGGGTTATCCCAACGGGATAAAGGATACACAGCAAGGTATCCAATAATGATAATGGTGGCCGAAATGGTCGGCCTTATGGCTGTTATGATACAGGCCGTTAATGGTAAAAAAGAGGAAGAAAGAAAATGTATTGGCCCCATATCGGCCCGTTACAGGCCTGTTACAAGTCTTTTGTGTGTGTGGTGTGTGTGTGTGTGTGTGTGTGTGTGTGTGTGTGTGTTTAGAACAGGCGTTACTGCCATATATTGTGTAATGGGCCCACCTTTACCGTTACCACTACAGCCATTATGTAACAGTTTTTAAGACGATGGTGACCAAGTCTTACAGGTTTTGGTTGGTTGGTCGGTCATGATAAGGAGTTAAGAATTGGTTGTTTTCATAACAGGAAAGTTGTTATGTGTTTTAACGATGATGTCCTTCATTTTTTGTTCATATCCAGCTTATGGATATGGTGTTTTGATCAGTTTGGGATTTCGTAGTTGATGCCTGACCATATGGAGATGCTCCTTGAGGCATGCGTGGTTGTCTGTAAAGGTTGCAAGGGAAAATCGCCTTGGTACCTACTTCTTTTAGCAAGTCTATGTGCCACTTGGAAGGAACGGAATTATAGGACTTTCAATAATAAAAGCGAATTGGTTAATAAGGTGATTGGTCGAGGGAGGTTTTATGTCAATCCCTGGGCATTGTCTTCAAAGGGATTCACAGGGTATATGGAAAACATCTTAGGGGCTGTGCATGTATCCTTTTGTAATGTCTTAGTTACTTCTTTGGCGAGTTGTTATTTGCATTTTACCCTTGGTTTTTCCATAAAATTTTCTTTTTATACCCTTGGTTTTTTTTTTTTCTTTCTTATATTGATAAAAAGAAGAATATGACATTTTAAGATAGTGGCATGGTGGAACAAGATTCATATGGCCAAACCCCAATTAGTTGGTACGAGGCTTAGATGATGATGATTGATAAAAAGACGAAGATTAAGTGAAACTAACTACATTTGGGAATTTGTTATGTGAAACCAATCACACACATAATAGATACATGCATATTGATAACTCACTATGGCCATGTTAATGGGATCCCGTGGCATTTTGTTCATGGTTTTTGCCATTCCCCAAGGTGGTGTGGAAAATGCTTTGATACCCTAAAAATCAACATAATAGATCCTAATACCTAGGGATCCAAGATTTGTAGTAGCTTGTAGAAATGGCATTATAAGAGAATACGCGCCTATTTGGATACACCTTAATAAGTAACTTTTTTTTTTTTTTTAAATGCCAGTAGCAAGTCAGCTACTTATTTGTTAAAAGTTAGTTTGGTAAACTCCCTTTTAAAAGTTTCTTAATACCTTAACATTGCTTATGGTCTTAGCCAAAAAAAAAAAAAAAACAGCTTTCGGCTTTTCGCTTAAGTCGCTAAAGGGAAGACAATGTCTCTCCAATGGTGTGTCCCTCCTTCATTCTCTCATTCCTTTGTTTCATTTTTTTAGGGTTAAGGTTAGGGTTTGCGTTTTTTCATTTGGGTTTTAAGGAGAAAGGAAGGAAAGAGAGAACGAGGAAAAAGAGAGATTTAGGGATGGTGCGGCCAGCGGCTACTATGGTTGGGAGATTGAGAAAATAGAAAGAGAAATTGAGAGAGAGAGAGAGAGAGAGGAGAGAGAGAGAGAGAGAGAGATTGATGAATTGAGAGAGGAGGGAGGGATTGAAAGGAGACGGAGAGGTTAACGGTTTCATCAACTTGAGGATGTTTGCAACATTTTTCCAATATTTGTTGTCCCTGATGTCTGCCACAACTTCAATCGGTGTCCCTAATGTCTTCTTCCCATATTTTATGTTGAGTTAATCTAGGAAAGTGAACATCTTGCTCAACTCTCCCCGATACTAATACAAACTCTCAAGTACTATAAAGTTTTTTTTGCGAATGTAGTTGGCGCAGGCTTAAGAAGCTCTCCTGTTCATGAACTTCCTATTATGACAACTAGTTGGTTGTGGCTGTAGATGAATGTTGTCACCTTCCTTCCCCTTTTAACGAATTTTGTGACATTCTTCTTCTTTTCAATATCTTCTAAGATGAAGTTGATGCAGTGCGCAACATATGGGGATTAGAAAAAATGTGCTATCTTTTCCATCAACTTTTTTCCTGTTTCCGTGTACGAGGCTTCATTATCGATCACAATTTACACCACATTTTTCACTCCGATGTCATCCATCATCTTATTAATAAGGCCTGAGATGTAATCTATGTTTTTTGTTGCCTATGATGCATCAATTGATTTACGAAATACTATTCCCAAAAGGCATCACATTATGAAATTGATCATACTACGTCTGGTTGGGACAGTCCAACTGTCGTACATAATAATGCATCCTCTGGTTTGCAATATGGGTCTAAAGGTGGCCATGTACACCTTCACATCCCGATACTCCGCATATGTCCACTTTCCCCTAATGTCATGAGTTGTGGGTACCTTCACTCCTTTGTCGATCACAGACCTCATATCACGTAACGGCACTACCATTACTGTAACGTAACGGCCATTACATAACTGTTATGGTATATCTTGATTGAGGATAGATTTATTATGATCCAAGGTCCTAAACTAAAAACCTACCCCCAAACAAACTTTTTTTTTTTATATATACATTTTGGCTGGTAAGCGTGCTATTTAGCAAACATACTTACACGCTGAATAAGTAGAAAACCAAGATTGGCTACTTAAGGCATAAGTAGTTGAAGCAAAACGTCTTATGATCCAAACATGCCCTAAGTTTAACTTAGATAAGAAGAGGGTGTGAGTAGAGCATAAGAGTTCTGGAGAAACTTTTTCAGTCTCTAAGTTGACTTAGAAAGTGTTAAGATTCAAAGTCACCTACATCACTTATATTATTGCAGTTAAGCACTCTTATTAACTAATCATGATTTATGTTCCTAATTTAATATCTATGATTTATTCTCTTTTGCATTTCCCTAGTTCTTTGCCATGCACAATTAGATTCGTCATTTTAGCTGCATGGATTTATCCAGTTGTATGCGACACCAAGCTGCTTGGTTGGGCCGCTGACAGGAATTTGTATAGCGTGTGTACAATAGTGTTTGTGGACAGGGATTTCTATCACTTATTGTAGATAGATCTCTAAAAAATTCACTTATTATAGATAGTCTCACTCATTATATTCCTTGACCTTCATAAATATTGATCATTTGATGGAAACTGCATCGCTTATATTGAATTAGTGAGCCAGCTTCTAACAGTTGACTAGTTGAGCTTGACATGGAATGTGTGCATTTGAAAATAATGTATCAAAATCTGACAGGTTTACTCGTTGGATTGGACTCTTGAAAAGAACCGAATCGTTAGCGCATCTCAAGATGGGAGATTAATTGTATGGAATGCTCTAACAAGCCAGAAAACACACGCAATAAAACTACCTTGCGCATGGGTCATGACATGCGCCTTTTCTCCCAATGGCCAGTCCGTTGCCTGTGGTGGCCTTGATAGTGCATGCTCTATTTTCAATCTTAATTCCCCAGTCGACAGGGATGGGAACCTTCAAATTTCAAGAATGCTGAGTGGGCACAAGGGCTATGTATCGTCATGTCAATATGTTCCGGATGAGGAAACTCGCCTAATTACTAGCTCTGGCGATCAGACATGTGTTTTATGGGATGTTACTACAGGCCAGAAGATTTCTGTTTTTGGAGGTGAATTTCCATCAGGGCACACTGCTGATGTATTGAGGTACATGTAAAAATCTGGATTTTTTTTTTCCAATGACATAGATGGAGTTAAAATTTTATTTTTAGGTAGCATCTCAATGTTGAGTACAGATTAGGTAATTTCAGAGAGGTACCAGAATTCAACTCGTTACCGATGAAACTTTTTAAGCTAACTTAAACTGACATTTCCTCATGACATCAGATTCTTCTTGCGTAGAATATTCAGCGAGATCTTTTCTTTTTCTTTTTTCTATTATTATCTAGGTTATGCTTTATGCAAGAAATCTCAATTCTAATATTACTGGGTGCTAATGTACTTGATAACCTACTGGAATTCAACATCAAATAAGCAGTAGGCCTCTACAAGGTAAAAGATTGGGAGAATGTGTTTTTCTATTAAAATCTTCAGTTTAAACACTCTTGGTTTATTCTTCTTTCAATTCTAGCTTCCCCGGTTGGTCTTTCTTATGTTTTTTTGAAAGGTCAACACACACACACACACACACACACACACACCACACACACTCTTACACTTGCACACCCACACACTCTTACACCACATAGGTTCTTGAACCTATGACCTCAGAGTTGAAACACTGAGTGTCAACCACTGAGCCATGAGTAGAGACCCAGAGTATCTACAGGCTTCTTCCCTCAGCCGTTCGTCCTAAGTTTGAAGAATTTGAACCATATTCTTCTCCACACTAGAGTAATTCCATTCTTTATATTTCTTTGCCGGTAATTTCCTTTCTTGGATTCTAAGATGGGAGTACTCTCTTGATTCCCAATCCTTTCTGCGAATTCGGCATATTAACCCTATGTAGGGTGAGCTACCCCTATTGGTCTCAAATTAGATCTTGACTTTTCTTCTTCTGTCATTAGGACAAACGAATAGGAAGCCCTTGACGAAAAGGTTGTAAATGTCTTTATTTAAGTTTTTCTGAAAGATGAGAATTTTATTTCTATCTTTCCTGAGGATGTTCTATAATTCTTTATACTTAGGTACTTTCTAGATTCTTTTAAAAAAATTTGGATATTAGGGTCCAGACTTCTAGAAGCTTAACATCTTCCTATTTGATTTGCTTTGGGTTTATCACATTGTTTCTTAAATTTGTCTGAAACAGGGTGGTTTTACGTATGTCTCATGTGGGCCACACCAAGATAGGAGGGGGGCGCTGACCATTGGTTATCTAGAGCCCCACCATGTTGCGTGTATGAAACCCAATTCATTCACCTGCTTCATTGAGCTTGGATAAAGGGACACCAAAAATCAGCCCATTTTACATCTCAAGTGGGCCCCAGTACAATCATTGGTGGGCGTACCATGTCAACTGTTTCCCGGTGGTGTTTCCCATCTGAGTCATGGACCATTGGGCTAGAAAAATTAGATGTTATTATTATTATTTTTTTTAATGGAAGGCCTGGATTCATGGTGGAACCAATACAACTCAAAAACATTGAAGATGAAATATTGTCAACTGCATATGAATGTTTTCCATAAATTACACACACACATATTGCTAACGTCCCCACCTTCATAGGGATGTTAGCAACGTCCCCAAACCTTTTAAATTGCACATGGGGTGACGTATCATTGATTTGAACCATTCATTCATCCATGCAATTAGGAGCGAGCCATGGTGCAAGAATCACACCAATTGGATGATCCTAACCCTTTGAATGGGGCCAATTTTTTATTGCCATATGTTGACTATGAGCCATAAATCAAATGGTTAGAATCATCAAATCAAAGTGTTACTTTAGAATCACAGAAAATACAAAGCGTGATCTATCTAGTAGATGTTTCAAGATGATGAATGGACCTATGTTGTTTCTCCAGTCAATCTTGACTATCCATTTTCATGCTATTGATCAGAAGCTTAGGATCACCTGATTCGGATCAACAATAGGTCACTTGGTGTGCCATTTAAAAGGTATGGGGATGTTGATAATGTCCCCATGAAGGTGGGGATGTCAGCAAAACTTTATCTATCTGTCTATATATGTATATGTATGCATGTAAGTGCGAGTTTCACAATGCACCATGTTTTCGTCCTCGTCTCCGATGTTCATCATACTTTTGTCTTTGCAATTGCTTCTTTTTTCTCCCAATAAGCCATATTACTTCCATATGAAGGTGTGCATGGATCAAGTATCTTTTCTACAAGAGTTAATGGCAATGTAGCTAATGAGAACTGATTAAAATTTCATGCGCAGTTCTAATGTAAACTATGTTGGTTTCGAAGATTATCTACCCGACTAGAAGAGAGTTTAGAGATGCCATACTTAACTAGGATCCAAGGTTTTAAGTATTGGCCGTTAAGTATCACACAATGCGAACTGGTTTCATGGGCAATCCGGTACACCCATCTGAAATGAGGATACATGGAGTGACTTGTACTGTATCAGCTGACTCAGTCTGAATTGTGGTGTCATGGGCAATCCGGCATACCCATCTGAATTGAGGATACATGGAGTGACTTGTACTGTATCAGCTGACTCAGTCTGAATTGGGGTGATATCAGTGTTGTCATATGCAATCGCATGCATACACCATTTTGGGAGCACATACTGCATATTGCATAGTGGCATATGTGGTTTTATAACCATTGGGCATTATGCCATGGCATGAGCGATTATGCCATCACTTATGTGATTAAAAATTGCAAATCTGTGTGATGACCTGTGATCGCATGTGTGGACAGCCCCCTTGAGTCACATACAGTCGCTTATGCTATTTGACAACAATGGGTGATGTGGAACGGAACTCGTCCCAAATACATCTTGTATTTACAAGTTATTTTATTTTATTATTTAATGTATTTGTGGGCTTTTTATTGGTGACCTAGATTGTTGATTGGATGATAATGAAAGGGCACCAGCCACCAGAAGATACCTTAAAAATTGGATTATTATGTTCTTTAGGTGGGCCACAATGTTATAACAACCTTGAGAATTTATTTTTTTTTCAACCATCCATTTTCTTTGTGAAGTGTGCCCAGCTTTACAAGTTTAGTGGCCTGATTTGTGTGCAAGTGTATATTTAGAGTGGGGCCCACCTAATTGACTGATTGGATCTTGTACCCATGTGCCATCATGGCACACGTGGTGGCTTGCAAAAGGCTGCATGCCATCTCTTTGGAGAAACCATTTTGTAACATGTGTCACTATAGTGGGCTAGGAAGGCTAGGAGGTGGTCAACTCCTGTGTTAGTTTCACACTTAAGAAATCGTGGTGACTTTTCAAGCGCACATGTAGCATAGTTGTACAGCAATCAAGACTGTCCAAATCAATGACCCAACTAAGAATGGAGCATAGTAAGAACAAAAAAAAAAAAAAAAAAACTCTGCTGTGAGAAAATATTAACCATTTAATTTTCCCCTTTGAATTTGGACAACTCATTATTTTACTTTTAACCATGTATTTGATAGCCGCTAATTTTGTGGTTAGGATTTATTGATCATTGTGGTTTTAGCATAAGCTCCAAGATGCACAGTTTGGTTGGTCTGGATAGTGGTACATCAGTGCCACATGTGAGGAGATGAGCCACCACCATTTCTTCAGCAGTGCAAAACTAATGGGAGACATGATGTAGCCTTATGAGGCCTGTGGGGAGGCATTTGGGATTTGGGAATTGAGCTGTGTGGCCCACCGTAGATAGGTCATCACCCAAAAGGAAATATTGATTAGAACATCCTAGCCTAGGATTGATGGCCATTTTCTTGTTGCATGCAGATCGTTGAATATTTGCTATTACCGCCCATTCACCAATGAGGCAACCAGAAGATCTAACCAGTGAACTTGTGGGTTTGCAAACCATCTAAAGGCCAATGATCTGGACGGTTTAAATATATTAGATACATGCCAACTGTACAATTTTATAGTGCAGATCGCATATAGAGCCATATACAGTGGTGATTGATAGAGTATGCCCAAACCAATTAAACTAACCATTGCTAGGATACCCGATTGGTATCCAAACGTATGCAATTTGTATTTGTATGACTGCAGATGCTCAGATGTCATGTGACTGCATACATGAATCTGTGTGGACACTATGCAGCTCTATGGATATGACTCGTATTTAGTCGATAGCTAATACTGTTATTGTGTCCTTTTCTTTTTGTATTTAAAGTTTCATACTTTTGAGGTGCTCCCATTGAACTTTTTTGTTTCTTTCAGTGTTTCGATCAACAGCTCCAACTCAAAGATGTTCGTCTCTGGTTCCTGCGATACAACTGCTCGATTGTGGGACACTCGCATTGCGAGTCGAGCAGTTCAAACATACCATGGCCATGAAGGAGATGTTAACACTGTCAAGTTCTTTCCAGATGGGCAGAGATTTGGAACTGGTTCAGATGATGGTACATGCAGGTTATTTGACATGAGGACTGGTCACCAGCTTCAAAACTACTATCAGCAGCATGGTGATAATGATGTCCCTATCGTGACCTCCATTGCTTTCTCCATATCAGGCAGGCTTCTGTTTGTTGGGTACTCAAATGGTGACTGTTATGTATGGGACACCTTAGTGGCTCAGGTATGCTGTTTTTCTTTTTCTTTTTCCCTTTTTTCTTTTAAATATTTTGAACTTTCAACACTTGTTTGTCTCAATATTACGCCGCCATGTGTGTCGGTATCAAACATATGACAACTAACACTCCATACATTTTATGATGATCCTGAAAGATTAGTTACTGTTGAAGGGGAATGTTAGAATTCACACTTTACATGAATAAACCTTACCAGTCATGAAAATGGTGCATTAAAAAAAAAAAAAAAAAATTTTGAGAAAGGTAACTAGAATTTTATTATGGAAACATGCCAGCAAAGCACAAAAAGTTTCAATGCATGAAATTTTCCTCTACGTGTTTGTTCACTCCCCAAGTATAGGGTTGTGATGTAGTAATAAACTTGGTGAGACCGAGGTCGAATCCTAAGAGACTGGAACCTGTACGTAATCTGAAAATAACTCGAACTAGAACTAGACTAAGATGAAATCTAAATCAAGTGACTATGAGGGAATAATGGTGAAATATTAATCTAAAACTTGTAAATTTAAAGGTGGAAAACTAGGGTGCCAAGTTGGTAAGAAGAGATTTATCAGAGCTCTGAACCTCTCATTGGTCTAATCATCAATAGATAAAAATGACGAAGATTTGGAAGTGATTCCGTCACCTAACCATGCCCAGGAGACTATGGCAAACAACATCAATTTACCTATCTCACAGCCAATTATGAGAGAATTGTGAAAGTTAGGAAGGGTTCCATCACCCAACCATGCCCATGAGACGATGGTGAACAACAAGGTTCCCAAGTTCACAATCTTAATACATGAAAAGAGAATATCTTAAGCTATTGCAGATCTATTGTAATTTGAGTCACAACAAACCATTAAGACTAAAAACATTCCTTATAATCAAAGTAGCATCCATGAGAGTTCAATAAATATAAATCAAAGCAAAACTAACACTCCAATCACGCTACAAGCTTCACCTCTTAGCCCTAGCTAAGAGGTTTAGCTCGACATGATTAGGCTAATTCTCTTAAACAAAAGCAGGAAAAAAATTAAAAATAATAATATAATTAAAAAAAAAAAAAAAAACTGTCTTTCTCTGTGCTGACGTCCAAGGAATGGATTGGATCCCTTTGCTCTCTCTCTTTCTTCTCATCTTATAGGCAGCTAGAATGTTGATGGAGAGTCTGGGAGTCGGTGGAGAGTCTGTGCGTAAAGCCTTATGCAGCAACATGAAGAGTCGGTGCGTAGCCTTTTCGCAGCCAAGAAAATAGCGTCCCAACTCCCTTCTGTCTTTGCTTTCTTTCCAAAAGATCAACGTCCCCTGAAACATTTTGGGATGGTCTACCTGATAGACGGTCCAGATCGACCATCCGATCATCACCACAGTCGTGTAACAGCCCGGAAAATCCGGGCAATTTCCGAACGCGCAGACATGCGTAACTCTTCTTGCGCTAGTGCTTGGTGGGGCCCACGGATGATGTTGTTCAAAAAATCCAGTCCATTCAGTGGATTACTCATGAAAAACCGTTCAAACCTGATCGGCTTTGGATCAAAATTGTGGTGGCCCACATTTTATTTTATTACACCGTCTATTCTGTGTTTGGAAGATCAAAAGTCGCCCTTCGCTTCATTCCGTTATTCCGACACCTAGGCCATGTTTATAGGGCCCTTGGGCTCCTAATGGACGGTCCAGATCGGACCGTTGATGTACGATGGTGGCCCACATGATTCGTTCGCAGCTCCCCGTTGCGAAACAGAGTCGCCACAAGTCGACTCTGTTACATGCGTTGGCCCATTTATTGAAGCCAATGGAAAATCCACTCCGTCCATTGGTTTCAGGACGAAAAACTATCCGGGAAAGAGTATTTTTGGAGTGAAATCGGTGTGGCCCACAAGCTTTTCTACTCCGCTGTCCATCTTACGTTTAACGGCTAGGATTTTGTAACAGCTTGAATGGTCTCTTAAGGTCACCTAGATAAGGGTCACGACCGACTCCTGAGACAAGTGAACGATTTGGATCATCGAACCGGATGATGAGTGGGGCCCACAATGCAGATCAGCGTCCGCATGGCGCAGATGCTGTTCTTACGCAGAAGCTGGGTCAGGTCAGCACCCGCTGATCTACCCAAGAGGTACGGTGCACCGCAAGTTGTGCACCTTCTGTGCACTCGCACCATACACGTAAGATCCACCTTGATGTTTTTGATAAATCCGCTCCGACCATCTCTTTTCTCAGCTTATTTTAACAATTGGGACCAAAATTGAAGCATATCCAGATATCAAGCGGGCACCAAATCATTGTTTTATAAGCTGATCTATCCGTTGGGCCACTTTCACAGGGATCCGATGGCTGAATTTTGACGTGTATGGTTAATTTATGGTCCTCAGGCCATGCATGAAGTTTCGAGCTGAATGAATGGTGGAAACCCTGTGATCTTGCATTTTGGATGATTTTCGGGCCTGTTTAATATGAGTGGCCTGATTTTCTCAAATCATTGGCGTGTAATTTCTTCGATCTCGGTCTCCTGGGGTCTGTCCCTTGCCTTGGTGACTAATGAGCGTTAAATTCATGCTTTTAGCATCCTATTTCAATCCAAAATCGTAAATACACCCTGTATCACAAACACGATTAAATCGGGCCCTTAAACAGTACCATGTTCGTAAATCCAGGCAATAACTGGGGTCTGATATGCAATATTTGACCCTCAACAGTGTTGTTGATTTATAGGGGTATTCATAGAAAAGCATCAGGGCTATTTGTTGATGGGATTTGATATCACTGTCTTGAAGGCCATGATGGTCTTCCACTATACCACCACAAATGTGGCATGTGCTTATCACTCTGGGCCTAGCAATAGACCATGCGTGGGCCACTATCTAAGAGTTGCACCAAAATATTTTCCCAAATAAAACTCCAAACAGCTTAGGACTCTAATCATTACTTGAATTCCTAAAAATATCCATTATTGTCTAACCATATGGTTGCAGGGGGGCGTACAGTGGAACAAAACCATCATACGTATAAGGTTTGTGCACGGATCCTAAAAGCATGTACGGTTGGACTTACAGACCACACAGTCCAACTGGTATCAATCAGGGTGATTCAATCCAATTGAGTTGTTGCATAGTCCAATTGATCCAGAGATTTCATCAGGGCCCATGGTCTGGTCCAGATCATCAATCAATTCAAGCTGGACCCTTGATGTTGTCCAGTTCTGCAATTTGGATGATTGGATGGATCTGACCGTTAGTCTTGAACCTTAATAGGCTTACTCTTTGTATGCACTCTGGGATATGCCTGCCAGCAATTAGGCCCAATCTGGGTCCTGATCGGATGATCAGATGGCCTTGATCCATCACCTTTGTCACATAGGTCTGCATGCAATTACAAAGTAAAAACCATGAACTCTAGGACTCTAATTGGTCTATGCATGCTATTTGCTCTCTGGTGTTCGTTGATATCTTGAAAGTTAAATTTCATTTTGTCATTCGATGGGAATTTGATGGGGGTATATGCGAGAAGGGTTTTTTTTTTTCTTAAAAAAAAAAAAATTGTAATTTTTTAAACATATAACTATTTGTTTTCCTCATGTCAGGTAGTTCTGAACTTAGGAACGCTACAGAACTCGCATGAGGGTCGAATATCCTGTTTGGGATTGTCAGCTGATGGAAGCGCGTTGTGTACAGGAAGTTATGACAGGAACCTGAAGGTTAGTTTTCCACATTTAAACTGATGCATTTATTCAGAAAGTAGACAGCTAGCAAAGTAACTATTGAGTTCAATAATGATTATAAAGACAGCAAAGCTGTTCAATGTGTTTTGGAATGCTATTTTACTCAAGCTTGGGAGCATTATCTTTGTTGACAGATTTGGGCGTTTGGAGGACACAGGAGGGTGATTTGAAATTTCCTCCTCAAAAGAAGAGGCCTCCACCATCCTGATGTAACGCTTGGTGTAAACTCTCGTGTCTATGGTTTGTTTCCATTCCCATGAAGATGTTGTTTGCTCTTGTAATGAGATAATTCGTCCCTGTAAGAAAGTTATTCAAGTTCATCTCAGTCAGATTATCCTATTCAAGGAGAAGCCTATGATGCACACGCCCACATCCCATCGACAAGAGACTTAAAAAAAGGTCACTTTGAAGTGGAGGTGAACTCGTCTGTTAACGTGTAATTGTTCCAATTCAAGAACTCATCACAACCCCCCCCACCCCCCTTCTTTTCTTGTATAACTGCAATGCTGGTGTTGGTTCACCTGTTCGGATCTTCTGATGAGATGTTGTTGTTCTTCTTCTTTCATTTTTTTTTTGGTAGTCCTTTGATCTTTCCGCCTCTGCCCTGATCATACTCTTTGTAGGCATTTGATCAAAATTCAAAAGACATGCCGTCAACCATCATCATTGAGAAAATTCCTAGGGGTACAGATCATAGTGGGATGAATCTGCACTGTTAATAATGTCAGTTGGGCTAGTATTTTTGTGACTTTCATGTTAGAAATTTCAAGCGATCAAGAGAATGAAGAAGAAATATCAACTAATATTTTGTAGAGGACTGTAACATATATGCTCAAACACGCAAAGAGGAGCATTATGACACTAGGCAGGTGATCCCATTTCAAAACTGGGTAGATGGATGTTTCAAAGAATAGTGGGTATATGATCATCAGGTGGGCCCCAGTGGATGGTGTACACGCTGGATTGTGATTCCTGGTAGACGTATCTTAGGTAGAACTGGCCGCCACCTTGATGTAAGGATTCAAGAGGGGTAGCTATTTCATTATGAATAGAGGTGTACACCAATCGAGCTGAGTCGAGCTTTGCCCAGCTTGTGCTCGACTCGGACTGCTCGAGTCCCAGCTCATGCTCAGCTTGGCTCGGCTTGGCCTTCGAGCTTGGAACGGCAGCTCGTGCTCAGTTCGGCTGAGTTTGAGCTGTGCGTCGGACTGACTGCAGTGGCAAGGCCGCAGGGGCGATGGTTTCGGGTTATGCGAAGGTGGGCCTAATGAAAGATGCGAGACAAGTGTTTGATGAAATGCCGGAGCGGTTGTGATTTCTTGGACTGCTATGGTTGCTGGGTATGCGAATTTGGGGGATGTTGGTGCCGCCAGAGAACTGTTCAATGAAATGTCGGAGAAAAATGCAGTGCCCACATCCTCATTTCAACTATACTCGTCCTATGAACACATTGTTCCTTGATAGCTAAGACAAACCTGGCCTTTTAGTTATCCTATAAAATTTCCCTTCAGTTTAATTGGTACAAAACAATCACAGAAAACTCCAAAGGCCAAAGGCTATCTCCATTTCTTCCACTCAACTTGAATTTTGAGGGCAACATCCGATCAATCTCTCCATCCTCATGAATTATCAACCCAAGATATCAAAATGGATATTTTGGGAAACTTCTTCAACAATCTTAACTAATTCCTCATTTACTCTCCTATTGTAACAAAAAGTGCACTCCATATACTCCATTTTAGTTGGACTATTTTAACTTTTTTTCTTTTTGAAAGGTTAGTCTGACTAATTTTAAATCCTTTAGATTCTAAAGCACTCCTCCATAAATCTTTATTTGTGTTTACACCCTCCCATGTCTTGTCAATCAAAATTGTGTCATCTGCAGACAGCACGCGCCATGAGATCTCTTCTTGCAAATGCCTCGTTACCTCCTATCCATAACCAACGAGAAAATGTACAGGCTCAATGCTAACCCTTTGTGCAACCCTACAGTAATTCGGAACTCTCTTGCATCTCCCCTAGTGGTCCTCACATTTATCGAGGAGAAACATGCTCTTGCCCAATTTATCAAAATTTGGTCTAAGAAACACACGAATGAGATTCTTGGACAAAAATAATCGAAACAAAAAATGTAAAAGAAAACTCATATTTTGCCTATATGCTCAAAACATTGGTTCTTTTCTTACATTTAGGCTGCTTTTGGATGCATGATTGAATTGAATTGCGAACATTCAATTTAATATAGAGGAATTGAATTGCAAACATTTAATTTAATGTAGAGGAATTGATAATAGTTGGCAATTTTTTGTATTAGTAATGATGAGGAAGCAGGCCTCCAGATCTCTGCTATGAATGCCAAGGAAGTACAATTTCGTCATTCCCTTTCTAGTTGAATAATAATTAGATATTCAATTCAATAGTGCATCCAAACACACTGCATTGGGGCCTGTTTGGATGGGTAAGGAAAACTTGGCACTTTTCCAATTAAGGGCATTTCACTATGTTCGGATAGCGAAGTAATAGTTGATTCCACAAAGCAATCATTACCCAAACATCATAGTCAAATTCTCATGTACAGGATATTAAAAAATAATAATAATAATAATAAATGGCCATTGCGAGAGCCATATGAGAATGCCGGTTGTTATTCAAACAAGACCCCAAAAACTGAATTCATGTTTCAATAGTGCTCATGCAATCCACGGGAATCCCTTACTGGATAATCTTAACAAATTTCTTTTATTTTCTTTCCATTTCCTTTCCCATAATCCAAACAGGCCCTAAGCTTCAATCAAGTGAACCACAAATAGACATCTCATGCAAACCAGATTACAGACTAAAAAAAGCACGTCCAATTGTCAAACTGCAATAAGAAAACATACCATGATATTCTCATTCAGAGTATCCATCTCTTTGAGAATCTCGTTGAGATTCATTTTCTCGAGATTTCTGAGCATTATCCCAGATGACAGATTCGCAACTACAAGGATCGGATTGCTGAAGTGATATGATGCTAGGAGCGGATCGACTATCTGCAAATCTGGCCAAAATCAACAAAAGTAATCGAGACATGCACAACCGACGGAATTACGAGATAAATTTTACCTTGACATGAATAACACTGTCAATTAAAATGCGGGCATCGTCCTTCGTAATTCCACACGTATCTAGCATTAGGAAAACCTCTTCCTTCAAAGAATGGACGTAGGCGATCCTATCGACCACTGGTATCAGGAAGTGGATGCCGGAATAGAGGGTCTTCTGGAATCCTCCCAACCGTTCGACAACGTAGGCCTGATTTTCAGGGACCATCACGATGCCCCAGTTGGCGGGTGGAGGTATCTCGTCGAGGAAGGGAGGTATATTGCAGTGGAAGTTGTGGGACAGGTGGGACAGGGAGTAGTAGTGTAAGTTGTGGGACAGGGAGAAGGACCGGTGAAAGGACGGGTCGTGGGATTTTGAGGTGAGAAGGTGGGGCAAGGATCTCAAGGGGTGGAGAGTTTTCAGCCTCGACATCAACATTTCCGGTCGGATGGTGCTGCAGTAGGGTTACCGGATTCTTTGATTTTTCTTGAAGAGGGGTTTTTATTTGCCTTATGTAGAGGGGAAGCGGATTGGCTGGTGTACCACACAGCAGCTGTAGAGCGGACGCGGATTTCCTGCGGAAGCCTTTTGCAGGAAGTTCCCGCGCTGGGAACTTAGGTGGGGGCTACTGTGATGTTTGTGAGATATCGTCCCCCTCCATCCTTTTTGTGAGTTTATTTTAGGAGTATGCAAAGCTTAAGTGAGCCGTACCGAAGGAAAACGTGGTCAGGAAAATTTCCACCCGTTGAAACCTTCCTGTTTCAACGGTGATGTTTAGATGCCATCCATACCGTTAATAACGCCTATTGGGATGAACTGAAAACATAAGTATTACCATGCATCAAAACGTTTGTGGCCCCACAAATATTAGCGGGAACTTTATGCGAAAGACTTTAGCAGGAAATCCGCGCCCCTATAGAGCAACTGTAGATAGGAGAGGGACGCGGATTGCGTCCTACCCCCGCCCAGACGGTAATCTGCCCGGGCATGGCTGTACGGGGCCTGGGGCCACCGTAATGTTTATGTTTTATCCACGCTGTTAATCGTTTTTACCATATCATTTTAAGGTATGAACCAAAAATATAGCCATGAAAAAGTCTTAAGTGGACCACAAATTTGGAATTGAACGTCCACCATTAAAAACTTTTTGGGAATGGGAGAAATTTCGGATCAAGCTGATATTTGTTTTTTCGCTTCATCCACGTCTACATGATCTTATGAATAGGTTTTATGGTAAAAATCATCACGGTGGCTCTTAGAAAGGTTTCAACAATTACTGTCGTTATCAATGTAGCTTCCTTTGGTGTGGTCCACTGGAGCTGTGAACCTATTTAATTTTTTGGCTCATATTTTAAAATGATATGATAAAAATGATTAAGGGCGTAGATAAAACATAAACATCACAGTGGGCCCCACACATCCCTGAATCTGTCCGAGCAGGAGTAGGAGGGGACGCGGATATCTGCGAAAGCCTTTCACAGCAAGTTCCTGCTGAAGGATGCTGTGTGGGCCACCACCATATTTTTGAGAAATGTACTCTGTTCGTCCGTTTGGTGAGCTCATTTTAGGAAAAGCTACCAAAAACCAGGTGTATTCAAAACTAAAGTGGTCACACGAGAGGAAAAATTGGGGAAAGAAATACCTACCGTTGAAAATTTCTTGGGCTCCACCGTGATGTTTATATGTCATCCAAACTGTTTATAAGGTTATTAGCACCGAGATGAAGTGAAAATACAAAAAAAAATAGCCTTAAACAATGCTTTTATGTTCGTAAAAATGTTTCAACGGTTCTAACTGAATACCTACTGTTTCCTCTCGTGTGGCCCCTTTGAGTCTTGGATTCACCTCTTTTTTTATAGCTTGTCTTAAAATTGTCTTGCAAAATGGATGAACGGAGTATATTTCCCAAAAACAATGGTGGTGACCCCACCAGCATCTTGCGCAGGAACTTCCTGCGAAAGGCTTTCGCAGGAAATCTACGTGTCCTGCTCGCTCAAGGTGATCTGCCCCACAATGATGTATTTATTATATCCACACCCTTCAATCATTTTTCAAGATCATTTTAGAGCATTAGCTTAAAAAAAAAAAAAAAAAGCTCATATCCAAAGCTTAAATGAACCACACCGAAAATAGCAGCAGGATAATGATTTTCACCATTACAAAAAATGTAGGACCCACTATAATGCTTATTTTCCATCCAATCTGTTCATAAGGACACAAATAAGTGGATGAAGAGGAAAAACAAATTTCATGTTGATCCAAAACTTCCGTGACCCCAAAAGGATTTCAATGGTAGATGTTCAATCCCACACTGCTTTTTGCAGTGTGGTCCACTTGATCTTTAAATATTCTTTATTTTTAAGCTCAAAAGTTAATACTGGCTCACAAAATGGATGTACTATTTGGATATAACACGTGCCTTATGATGTGACTCGGAACTTGCTGACGTTATGTAGTGGCACACCAGCCAATCCGCTTCAAAGCAGAGTGACGCTGGCTGTGTCCGAACAAGGATTTCCCTTGGGAGGAAGTTCCTCCGCTGGAAACTTTGGTGGGCCGCCATGCTGTTTGTGAAAAATCCAACACCATCCGTTTTGTGAGCTCATTTTCAGGGATGGGAGAAAAATTTAGCCGGATCTAAATATTAAAGTGGGCCAAAAGCATGAGGATCGAACATCACAGTTAATTAAATATTTGTGGGGCACAGAAGTTTTGAATTATGTTAGTTCATCCAGTGGGAATGACGACGTTATATATAGCATAGATGGCATTTAAACATCACAGTCGACCGAGGGAGGTTTCAACAGTAGGAATTTCCCTACCCACCTTTTCCTTTAGTGCGGCCCACTTGAGTCTTGAATCTTGCTCACTTCTGGTCTCAAGTCTTAAAATTATCTCACAACACGTTGACGAGGTAGATTTCTCACAAATATCACAGTGGGCCCCACTAGGTTTCAAACGCTGCATCCGTCCTAGGCCCATCTCCAGCTGGGAACGGGCAGGAGCTTTGAGTGGCCACTGTGATGTATGGGTTTTATCCACACCGTCCATCCATTTTTTCGTATCATTTTAGTGGGTGAGGCCAAATTTTAGGCAGATCCGAGGCTCAAGTGGACCACACCATGGGAAGCAGCATTAATAATGATTCTCACCATTGAAACATTTTTAGGGCCCACCATGATGTTTTTTTGAAATCTAATCTATTCATAAAGTTACATAGACCTTGATGCAGAGAAAACACAGATATTGAATCCATCAAAACTTATGTTGCCCTTTAGAAGTTTTTAACGATAAAACTTTAATCCCCATTGTGTAGTCCACGTGTCTTAGATCTGCCTCAGTTATGAAATTATACCCTAAAATGATAGGAAAAAAAATAATGGACAGTGTGGATAAGACCCATACATCACATTGGCCACTCAAAGCTCCTGCCCGTTCCCAGCTGGAGACGGGCAAGGTAGGGTGCAATCCGCATCCGAAGATGAGATGGAGAACCCTGAATAACTTCACATACCCAAATTTCACACAAAAGCCTTTTGCATGATTTTCCTTCGTTGGGATGCTAGGCGGGGCTACCATGATCTTTGTAAGAAATCCACCCTGTACATCCATTTTACGAGCACATTTTGGGATGCGACTAAAAATGAGGCGGATCTGAAACTTAAGTGGAAGGTGATGGTCATTAATAACGGATTGTCTTTTGATTTTCCTTTGTTTCAAGTGTAATACCCTAGCAATTTTAATGGAAAATTTTTTGGCCTGAATATATGTACAGTGTGCTAGGATTTTTTGGCCCAGGGCGTGTGCAAAGTGTACACACCTGATGAATGAGCTGGATCTTTGACATGTATACCATCCAATGGACAGAACAAGGGTTCACTCATGTATGTGTTAGACAGCCCACATTCCTTGTATAGAAGATTTTGTAATTTTGTATTTATCATCTTACCTTGTATAGTCGTTGTAAATCTCTATATATTCAACCGTTTAAGGTTGTCTAAAATACAGAAAAATATTCTCCAAATCCGTGTGTTTTCATGGTATCAAAGCAAGGTTTCTGAACCAGCGCTCCTCCTCTAATTCCGGTGGTCCTTCATCGATTTCCGGCAGTCCACGATTCCGGCAACCTCCTCCATTGATTTCGGTCATCAAATCAGGTCCTGCTCGCTAGATCCACATCATACTTTGTCCTGCTCGTCATATCCGGACCTGCGCACGCCCCTCCTGCTGCGCTCGCGCCCCTCCTGCCCTCGCCGTTGTTGCGTCCAACCCTCCTGCGCATGCCCCTGCTGCTACGTCCGACCCTCCTCCTGCGCTCGCCGTTACTGCGCACGCCCCTCCTGCTGCACACGCCCCTGCTACGCTCGCCGTTGCGATTGCTATTGTTGTTGCCGTTGCGCACGCACGTCCGATCTGTTTGCTGCTGCGCAAGCTCTTGCTGCATTCGTCCCTACTGCGCTCCCCTTTTTTGATGTTCTGATCTGTTGTCATTTGCTGGTTATGATTGTTGATCTGTTGGTGGTGATATAAACCGTTTGCTATTGCTGATTGTTGATTGTTGTTCTGATCTGAGTTCTGATCTGTTGTGGTTCTATTGCCTTCAACCAACTCTCCTGCTGCAAGGTACCTTATTCCTTGGAGTAGTTTATATTTTTTCCTATCTATAGACAAAGACTCCCGTACAGAGGCCATATGCTGTAGTTTCGATGGCACCAACTATAATTTATGAGCCATCCACTTTCAGAGTTTTCTCGAGGGTCGTGGTTTGTGGGGACTGATTGATGGATCTGTTCCTGTTCCCGCTTCCACCGATGTCGACAAAATGGCTGATTGGGAAATGAAAAATGGACGGACTATTACCTGGATTCTTGATTCTGTCGATCGATCAATAGTTGTTGGCATCACGCCACATCGCACTGTTAAGGCTATGTGGGAGCATATCTAGACAATATATCAACAGAGTAATGCGGCTACGTTATACCGCCTGGAACAAGATCTGGTTCACCTTACTCAGGGTGACAAAAGTATTCAATCTTTCTACTCTACAATGGTTACAATTTAGACAGAGATGGCTATGATGGATCCTGACTTCCCAAATGACTTTAAAATATTCCACACAATGCGCGAGAGTGCGCAAGTTAGACAGTTTCTTATGAAACTGCGTTCGAAATTTGAGCATTGCAGGGCTGCTCTCCTGAACCGTAGCCCAACTCCTTCAATGAATTCGGTTATTAATGACTTATTAGCTGAGGAACAAAGATTGCAGGTCCTCTCTCAGGGGACATCTCCGGGACCATCTAACCTGACACTTACTGTATCCACCTCTGCACCTAACCGTGGTTCCACTCCTTTAACTTGTCGCGACTATAACAAAGTGGGACATGTCGTCGCTCAGTGCAAAGATTAGTGCGCGTATTGTCGAAGGACTGGTCATGGTCTTCAGGATTGTTGTTCACGTGCCTACGCATCCTCATTCGGCCGTGGACGTGGTGGTCGAGGTTGAGGCCGTGGTTGTGCTCTTTCTGCGACTTCTGTGCCTACTTCTTCCGAGGCTTCTGTTAGTGATACTGCATCCACTGGTTCTATTGAAGGTCTTTCCTCACCTTTAACTCCTGCGATGCTCCAGCAGATCGTGCAGGCCCTTTCTGTGGCAGATATGTCAGGTATAACTACATCTTCACCATGGTTCTTCGATTATGGTGCTTCAAATCATATGATTGGTGAGGTTTCCCATCTTCGTAATATTCGTCCCTACACTGCAATCAGACTATTTCTACTGCAGATGGAACTAAACTACCAATTCAGTCCGTTGGTTCCTTAACTTTCTCTCCTTCTGACCATCGCAAGTTTACCCTTCGTGATGTTTTTCATGTCCCTAAACTCTCCTCAAATTTAATTTCGATTGGTCAACCTACATCCAATAACTGCCTAGTCATATTTCTTCCAAATTGTTGTTTTGTGCAGGATCTGACAACGGGGAAGGTACTTGGGAAGGGTAGGCGGCATGGATGTTTGTACGTGCTGAACTTTCACTCATCAGTTACTTCAGCTCGTTGTTTCTTCTCTCCCTCTTACTTGGATATTTGTTTGGCAAATAAAATGTGGAAACTCTGGCACTTTCGCTTGGGTCATCCACATTTTGATCGTTTGATTCAACTCTTTTCTTCTGGCATGTTAGGGAATATTTCTCTTAATAAAAGTAGTTTGGATTATTCTTGTTCTTCTTATTGCCTTTCAAAAAGTAAGTGCATTCCCTTTCCTTTAAGTACTACAAAATCATCATCTATGTTTGAACTGGTGTTGTAACACCCCGTACTTTCTAGTAATCGGGTGCTACCGTATAACCAAACTTAATATAAATACAAGTCAGGCTTAAGTAAATATTCATGTTCATCCTAATTTAAATCTGATTGTTAAAACAGTCCCCATCCATATGTGGATCCATCTGTCCGTTGGCGCTCCAATAATATTTAGTAAGTATATTTTCTTTATTTGTTATATTATAAGTTTTACACAAACATAGATCAAAAGAATTATGGACGTATTTGATCATTTATTTATCATATAAATAATGTATGAAGATGTGTTGTAATGGAGTGATTATATATATAACTAACGTATACAAAATATTATGAAAATAATATTATAATGAGTAATAATCTTACAATGAATTATAAATACCGATGTAGTATTTAATATCCTATATGAATATGAGTACAAAATTTATTAGATATTTTAATAAGATTTTATATGATTTAACAATATTATGGAATACAGAGATGATTTTAATCAAATATATATTGATATTATATATTGTGACTAATAAACATGGGATCCATATCACGTATATGATAGTATATTAATATTAAAATTTATATATCATTTGAATAATAGCATATGATGGTGGGCTTAGACACATAAGTGATAACCATTGGTAGTCGAAATGGAACTAATCCGACCATTGGGTCGACTCAATCGATGATAAAGGACGTTAATTCCACTAGTATGGCCCACCCGGACTTGGACCAGCCTGATCAACGACCCAAGACCCTTTATTAAAGCTCCTCAGGAGATTGGGCGGAGTGGATTTATCACAAACATCAGGTGGGCCCCACCTCGCAACGCGAGTGCACAACAAAGAGGTGCACTCGCCGTGCACTGGTCAGGGCAGCCCGGTCAAACAGGGCTGACCCGCCATTTCCAAATAAAGAGAGTTTCCTCTCTCTCTCTTTCTATTTTCCAGCGGCCGACGGACAACGTCCGTTTGGGATGCACTATAGCCCACCATCGATGATCAGACGAGTGATCTGATCCGTCCATCTCGTGCATTGATAGGGGCTGACCAAAACCCTGGCCATTCCACACGAAAACGCGCACGTGTGAGCACACGAGGACTGGTACAAACGTACCCTACAAACACTAGTTTCTGAAAATAGAAACTGTCCTCATTGCCAGCTGGCATGATCCGCGTGAGAGCAAATCCTCCCATCCCGACCGTCCATTTCAAACCAATCCCAACCCTCCATGCTAGGTTTTCCCTTCAAAAAGAGAATGAGAGAGAGAAAGAGAGCAGCCGTTTCCGTCTCCTTGCAAACCCACCGAGGTAACTCCTCCCAACTTCCTTAGAGCTTCGATTTCAGCCGTCCAAAAGCTCCATGGAGCTCATTCGAATCATCCACAGAAGCTGGATCGGAGGAAGAAGCCTCCGCTCGAGATCCGCCATTAATGGTCGTCCCTTCTTCCTCGTTGACCAAGTTGTCCCGAGTTAGGGCAAAATCAGGTCGAGTCATGGGCTCTATCAGGCCTCTGAAACAGCAGGAAGGAAGAAAGAAAGGAAATAGAGAAGGGGAAATGGAGAGAGAAAGGAAGAAGGAAGAGAAAGAGAGAGGTGTAGGCGTGACGCCACCGCTGCTGTTGTTGTTGTGGCCATTGCAGTACCTGAGAAGGAGCTCAGTGGGCCACACCATCACGATGGGCCGCACCTGAGATGATTCTCGGCAAGCCTCACCACAGGCGAATGGGCCGCACCCTGCGCAACGCAGGTGGGCCGCACCCCCTTGCAGCTACTGCACCATGGCAATAGCTCGAACTGAGCCAAGTTTAGGCCGAGTCAGACCAGGTCGACGGTCCTTGCTGGGAGTTTCCAGCAACAGGAAAAGAAGAAAAGAAAGAAAAGGGAGAAAATGGAGAGAAGAGTAGAGAGAGAGATGGGTCGTAAGTTACCATCGAGTCAACTCGCTAACTCGAGTCGAGCTGTTGGTACTCATTTTGGGGGCCTGAGTCTGGTATGGTATGGCTGGGTGTTCCAGCAACGGGAAAGGAAAATAAGAAGGGAAGAAAGAAATGAGGAAGAAAGGAAAAGGAAGGAGACAGGGTGTTGAGCCGAGTTTGGTGGCTGCCAAGTCAACTCGGCTGGTACCCATCGAGTCTAGCCGAGTTAATCTGGGCTTGGGTCTAGTCCAGATGTTGCTGGACCCGTTCAAACAGGAAGAAGGAGGAAAAAGAAAGAAGAAACAGATGGTAAGGAGGTGAGAGTGGGTTTGAGTGTGAGTTGACTCGGTTAAAAACTCGCCGAGTCTAGTCGGGTCAACTCGCTCGGATCTAGCTCGAGTCAAGTAAGTCATTTCACCCAATTATATTTGTTGTTATTTTGACATCATTGACTATTGTTGGATTGCTATTTTAATTAGTAACATTATTAATATGGTTATTACATCAATTAGAAATTTAATCCAGAAATTTGAACCTAGGTATAAACTCTAAGATAAAATCCTAGACCTAAGTGGCCTAGACTCTAGGTCAATACCCTAAACGTAGGCAATGTATTAGGTTTGGATCTAATTATAGGACTTCATAATTCATGATAGGTCTTAGTAGTCATTATCATGATTAAATTCATTATTTATAGTTATGATTTAGAATCATTAGAAATATTATCATTTCCCTTGTGAGATTAGTTAAATACTTGTTAATATAGTTATTACCGTTAGAAAATATCTTATTATTATTACTTGTATTATTTAAGAGATTAATCATTATACGTATATTAGATAAAATCGGTACGTTTAATTATAAACTTATGAACTATCATTACTAATATTAATGGATTGACACTCCTACTATGAATACTATTTTACCCATTGTACAATAATAATAATAATGATAATAACATCAATGATGATGAGTTAGGATTCAAATCCTAAAGTCTAAGTATGGGGCTAGACCCTAAGATAAAACCTTAATTCTACACTAAAATCCTAAAAGATAACCCTAGGTGGTATGTAGAGCTTGAGTCTAATTATACATCCTGATTTATGGTAGGATTTGATTTTAAGGGAACGCGCATTCCCTAGCGATGCGGGTAGGTGATGCAAACTATAAGGTGATGATTCTTCCCATTGAGCTTTCCATCTTCCCATTAGCTTAAGTTATAGTTTTTATTTAAATTTATAATTGATATCTCTCTTATAATCACATGTGTTAGCTAGCGGAAATTGATTGCTATATTGTTTGCCTAATGTTCATCTTGTATATTTGTTCATGAATTATTTATGGATTGCTTATGAAACTTAAACTAGTACATCAGTGGAAAACCCCCACCTATAAATGTACACTCATACTTAGGATGTAACCCAACTGGTTGTGATTGTAATGGACTTTCGGCTCAGTGGTTATTGAATGGTGGTTTATATTGACCATTGATGTGGGCCTACCATCCAGGGTTGTTGTGTTCAATGGTTTTAAGGACGGTCTTTATCGCAGTGTTTCTATATCGCCCTATGTGGCTTTAGTTTGGTATTTGCCCTATATGGGTTCGATATTTTATTTTGTGCAACCATGCAATGGTAAGCCCCATATACTGAATACGATTGGCCACTAGTCTATTGGGATCCATTAAACATCCTAAAGTGATAACCTCATAAGCCAGGGATGGTGGAATGAGACACTATGCCTGAGCTGTCGGTCTACGCTGGGCTCTGAGCTCCCCGTAGTGACCTTTGAGCTTATTAAACATGTTGGTTGTAAAATGGAATAATAATGGTTGGACTAATCATACATTTTCATATATTATGGTCTTTTCTGGGTGATTAAATTCTCCTTGGGCGATCTATGTATTATGGTCTTTTCTGGGTGATTAAATTCTCCTTGAGCGATCTATATATTATGGTCTTTTCCGGATAGCTGTTTCTCCTCGGGTGTACCTTTGTGTATTTTTCCAGGTGGCTAGTTCTCTTAGGGCGACCCTTACTTTATGGTCTTTTCCGAGTGATTAAATTCTCCTAGGCAATCTATATATTATGGTCTTTTCCGGATGACTGGTTCTCCTCGGGCGTGCCTTTGTATATTTTTCCAGGTAGCCAGTTCTCTTAGGGCGACCCTTTATTTCGACAGTGGGATGTGCACCCCAGGTCGATGATGCATTCACGCATCCACGCATTTAATAAGACTACATCATGTATTGTTTTGTATGCTTTGTCATGTTTTTATAACTATGCTTACCTAATGCGACGGTGTGTAATCTTGAGGGGAGTTCACACTAAGTTGGCCACTCATCCATCAAATAAATATAACCGTACAGGTAGTACAGGTGACTGAAGTGATTTTTAGGTTCGGGCTAATGAGGAGCCGGGTTCAAGTGCAAGGGTTGCATGACTATATTTACCTAGAGAAGCTGAGGAGTCTTGCGGCTCAAATTTACTTGCATTCTACTATTTCTCATATATTAGATCATGTAGTTCTTGTATTTATAAATTTTGTAGACATTGGTTTGTATAAGTCATTATAGGCAGCTTCTTGTATATTTGAATGATAATGAAATTTTCCTTTATGTTGATTTGTCCATACTACGCTTATTTGTTTACTCTGATAATTGAAAAAAAAAATGTACACTCAAATTTGACCATCTTTTAAGGTTAACACTCGGATTTTTGGGACACGGGTCGTGTACTCGGGTCCTGAAAAGTCGGGATGTTACAGGTGCATACAGATGTTTGGGGCCTTTCCCCAATTATGTCTCTCTCTAGACTACGATATTATGTTATATTCATTGATGATTTCACCAGTTATATCTGGATTTACTTTTTGCACTCTGAGTCACAGGTGTTTGAAAAATTCAAAATATTTCATTTTATGGTGGACACACAATTTCGAGTAAAAATCCAAACTCTCCGCTCTGACTTAGGGGGAGAGTATCTCTCCACCAATTTTCGTACATATCTCCAGGGTCATGGGATTACTTATTAGACCACTTGTTCTGATACTCCACAACAAAATGGGGTGGCTGAACGCAAAAATTGTCATATTGTTGAAACTGCCAATACCTTAATGATAGCTATGAGTGTTCCTCGTTTCTTCTGGGCGGAAGTTATAATGCATTCAGTCTACTTGATTAATCGGTTGCCAACCACAGTTCTGAATAGTAAGTCTCCCTACTTTATTTCACCGGTTCTCTTCCTACATATTCCACATTTCGTGTTTTTGGTTGTGTATGTTATGTTCATCTGGTATCACGTGAACGTAACAAACTTTCCCCAAAATCAGAAAAATGTATGTATTTGGGATTTGAAGAAACTCAGAAGGGTTTTCGTTGCTATGACCCGGTCTCTTGTCGTGTACGGGTATCACGACATGTTGTTTTTCTTGAGCATATTGCCTTCCATTCATCTAGTCCTCACTCGCCCACACCAGACTCTCCTGGTCTTACTATTTTTCCTGACATTCCGATTGCATCGATTTCACCTTCTTGTCCATTGCAGGTTTATTCACGACGACCACGTACAGATCCATCACCTACTACTTTCCCTACTGTTCCTGCAAACGATCCAGATCCTATCTTGGTACGTCATTTCACTCGTGAACATCAACAGCCTGATCGCTTGATATACTCTATGTCTGCCATGAATACTACCCTGGATACTGTATCTATCCCTACTTCATATCATCAGGCAGCCAGTCATGATTGTTAGAAGAAGGGTATGACAGAAGAACTTGCAGCATTGAATGATAACCATACGTGGGACATTGTTACTCGACCTCCTGACCACCAATTAATTGGCAGTAAATGGATTTATTTTGTGAAGCTCAAGTCTGACGACTCATTGGATTGATACAAAGCTCGACTTGTCGCTCAGGGATACAAACAGGAACACGGAATTGATTATGACGAGACATTCGCTCCTGTGGCTAAGATGAAAACTGTTCGCACTCTTCTGACAGTATCATCAGTTCGCTCTTGGCCCTTGCTTTTCTTCATGGAGACCTCCAAGAAACAGTCTATTTAAAACCTCCTCCTGGATCTTTAATCCATGCCAATAAAGTCTGTCGCCTAAAGAAAGCCCTATACAGTCTCAAACAAGCCCCTCGGGCATGGTTCCAACGTTTTCATGATGTTATTATAGAAGTTGGCTTTACTCAAAGTGGTCATGATCCATCATTATTCTTACGCACCTCTGAGCATGGAATCATCATTGTTCTCGTATATGTTGATGACCTACTTCTGACTGGCAGTGATGATACTGACATCTCGGCGTTAAAAGAAGTTCTGAAGTCATCCTTCAAGATGGACCTGGGTAATCTGACATACTTTCTTGGACTTGAATTTTCACGTTTTATACCTGGAATCCTGGTCAGCCAGCGTAAATATACCAAGGATCTTCTCGCCTTGGCCTCCTTAACGGATCAGAAAACAGTTCAGACTCCCTTGGAACTTAACGTTTAATATGGTTGTGACGATGGTACACTCCTTGAGGATCCCACCTTATACCGTCGTTTGGTTGGGAGTTTGGTTTACTTAACAATGACTCATCCTGATATTGCCTACGCGGTCCAAGTTGTCAGCCAATTTGTTTCTGCTCCTCGAACTCTTCATATGACTGCAGTATTGCGCATCTTACGGTATCTACGTGGAACTCTGGATCGATCTCTGTTCTTCTCCTCCACGGCTCCTCTAGACCTTCGTGCTTATTCAGATGCTGACTGGGCTGGTTGTACTCTCACACGTAGGTCTACCACTGGCTACTGTGTTTTTCTCGGCACTTCTCTCATCTCTTGGAAATGTAAGAAGCATGCCACTGTTTCCAAATCAAGCACAGAAGCCGAGTATAGAGCAATGTCAGCAGCTTGTAGTGAGATTATCTGGTTACGTGGACTTCTTTCTGACTTGGGCGTTCATTTGCAAGATCCTACTCCACTCCATGTAGATAATCTGAGTGTCATTCAGATTGTCTCAAATCCAGTTTTTCATGAACGGACAAAGCATATTGAAGTTGACTGTCACTTCATTCGCGAGAAGTTTCAGTCTCGGATCATATCGCTACCACATGTCGCATCTCATGATCAGCTTACTGACATTCTCACAAAGTCCCTCACGTCTGCACGCCACTCATTTCTAGTTAACAAACTATTACTTGTTGATGACAAGCATTAGTTTGAGGGGGGATGTTAGACAACCCACGTTCCTTGTATATAAGATTTTGTAATTTTTATTTATCATCTTAACTTGTATAATCATTGTAAATCTCTATATATTCAACCCTTTAAGGTTGTCTAAAATACAGAAAAACATTATCCAAATCCGTGTGTTTTCAGTATGGACGGATCCATTTTTGGACACATTTTGGTCCCTAGTGAGCAATCATCATACACAGATTAACCCCGATCATATAAATCATGGAGCGATCCATGGTTTTTATTATTCTTTTGCATGCTTTGAATCATTTCCCGAGTGCAACGCACATGCATTTTACTAGTAGTATCTAGTTAGAAATATTAATTAGAGGAAGGCATAATACTTGCCTTACGAATCTAAAGTTCTTGCTAACAGTTGGCCTTCAACATCACAAAGATGTAAGCTTACATTAGAAATGCAAAAGATATTGACTGTCAATCCATTTTTAATTACAGATGCGCTATTTATTTATTATTATTTTTTTTCCATAGTAGTAAATGAAAAAAAAAAAAACTCTCATGTAAACATTGTATGTAGCTGAAAACATTGTATGTAGCTGAAAATACACCCTTTCCAAGCAAAGACGAACCTTCAGAAAATAGGTTAAATCAGTTTATCAGAAAAAAAAAAAAACAACTGGAAATGGTGAAAAGAATCCTTTCATAGCTAGGATATGGTAAACAGAAAAGAAAATGTTTACCACCACAGAAACAAAAAAGCTTCTAACCAAAGGGGATATCCTCATGGTCAACCCCTATAAGTTATATTTCCAAATTATAGCATTTATATCTGACCATGAAAATCACTCTACAATGATTGTAACAAGAAAAATCTATAACCAGGAAAATCAGACACAAAGAAAGTCCTATTCTTACCCATGAAAGTAAACTTTGCCGATTCAAGCTACAAATGAAGGTTTTATTTCTCCAGAAAGCTGGGATTGCATCTTATTCATCACATTTTGAAAAGAAGTGTGTAGGTCCTGTTGCATATTCTCTGCTATAGACAGCCATGGGCTGTGTGTGGAGTTTGGGGATGTTTCATTTACATCTGCAAAACCAAGACAATAATTACCCCCTTAACTGTATTTTTCTCTACAAGAATTAACCAAAAATGAAGAAATGCCTCCAACGCTTCCAAGTCATCATGTCAGATGTATTTGGAGAAAAGCCACAATATATGTTATTTAAGCCTTGGACCTTGCTCCTTTGGCCTTTTAGAAGTTTCATTTATTTTATTTCTGCTTATTAAATATGTAGTTTTTTACTGATGGAAAACAAATGAAGTAATTATATGCATGTTGTCCTAACTTAATATATGAGCAGTGGGAGATTAAACATGACTATCAGCTGATACACTTTATTTTTATCTCCAAAATAGGTGAGTTGGGCTCGAACCCAAGACATCAATGTCGAAACATGCTCCATCTGCCATTGGGCTGCAGGCTTGCCCCAGATTAAATTTTTATTGAAAGACAAATTTTTTAATGAAGGATGAATCATTAATTTCTGTGACTGTAAATGATTCATGTTTCATCAACTCTTTTTTTTTTTTTAATAGATCATGCATCAGCATAACCCCAACATATACCTACACACATCTATACAAGCATAGATAAATTGCATACACAGAGTTATATACATATCGGCACACGAGTGCAGACAAACAAAAACATACTTGCAAACACGTTGTGCCCAATTTGTGTGTGCATGTGAATCAACCTTCACCCTCTATTAGGGCCCGTTTGGATACTCTTCCTTATAATATGGTTTATAGAAAGGGGGAATTTCAAGCCTGCATTTTCTATAAGAGTCAGCACTTTAGTACTATTTTGTTAAGGGGGTCGAGGGACGTTTTCAAAGTGCTTACACATGCACAACATCTGCTCATTTAGATCAAAATGGCATTTTAAACTCAAAAGCCCTTTCTGAGGGTGTGTCCAAACAGGTTGCAAGATCAAATAAGTCCCATTCGGACACTCCGAATGGAATTTTTGGGGCAAAAAATTGGTGCACTGGTTAGATGTATAGGAATGTCTGATCAATCTCCCATTTGATACATCAGTGGGAGGCATGCTATAGAGAAATGGCTCTAGCCTACCATTTCTTCTGCTTCTACATATAATCTCCCCTAACATGGCCCCTCCCAGTGCAGTTTCTATCATCCAGCCAGTGCAATTTTTTGTCCATGGCATCTGCGGTAGGACAGAGAGGACAAATGGTTACAATCCATGATCATCTAAGCCCTATACCAACATTTAAAATCACTATCATCATCTAAGCCTTATCCAAATCTTCTTCACAGAATACAATTGCAATTAATAAAGGAAAAAAAAAAGAAAAAGGCAGAGTTAGTGATCTGTTTGGGAAAGCAGAGATTTTCACAGATGCAGCTGGCTGATGAGATACCACAGATTGAGGAATCTATTAAGGTAGAGTTAGTGAGCTGTTAGGGAAAGCAGAGATTTTCATATGCAATTATATATATAATCAATTTCTTAGATTCAAGCTTCAGAGTTAGTTTTCGGGTTTGTTTCTAAATTCTTTTACAAAGAGATATCGTGTGCTTGTTGCTTCCATAAGGCCATAGAGGGTGGTGATAGAATTACATAGCTGTTTGGATGGGTGGAAATAAAACAGTAATGGAGAAAATAAAACCAAACTCAGATGTGATGGTTTCCTTCATTTGCAAAAGACGGGAGGAATGAAGAAATCAACTTCCTTTTCCTCATATTCCCTCTATGAAGGGCTATTTCCTTTTCCATTCTCAGATCTAGAGAAAATGAAACCATTCCCTTTTCCACAATTTTCATCAGATTGGACATTGTCCTTTCCTATACTTTTTTAGTTTCCCATTAGATTGAAAGTATTGTTTGGTTACACCAAATATCATGAAAATTTGCAACAAAGTAGATTGATTAATCATGAATATTCTCACGATGTTTGGTGCAACCAAACAAACCCCTATACATGTAGCACGGCCATTATCTGAAATTCCCATGTATTTCACGCCTACCATTTTTTTGAAATTGCAGAAGAGCCTAATTCATCAAGATCACCAGAATTCCCAATACATGTAATGCAGCCATAACCAACAATGTGGAAACCTTGTTGATCAAAATACTTTTGCAGCCCACTGCAACAAATGCAAAAGCCATATCTCAATATTTACAGGAAAAGTGATAGAAAATTTTGCATTCTCACAATATCTTTCCAATCCACAGATCCTAACACAATACCTCTTATGGAGATACTTTGTAACAACGCCGGAACCTGGATCGAGACTAGTCTTTAATCCAAGGTTTAACCTGATCATGAAGGGATTCAAGTTAATAAACCGTTATCTCAACGTATTTGTGGGAAGAAAATAAGGTATGGATCAGATTTGACGTATTTGTGCCACTGGTGATGGCTGCCATAATGACACTACCATGCTTGAGTTCCGCATGCTGACCATAGAAAAATTTTTTTGCAACTTTATCCTGTAATTCCTTAGGTACTATGAAGCCCTGCAACATCATATCTTCCCAATGCAAGCTAGAGTTCTGAGCAGCTAGTTTTAAGGGAACTACAAGGAATACATAACCCAAGCCCTCAACTGTCAATTTTTCTAGATAATTATCATTGAAAAATCCAGATATTTCAGAAAATGTCTTTTTTCATCATCATAATATTAAATCTTCCCACAAATTGATTGGATGGTTAAAAATAGAAATATCCAATGGTCCTATACCCACAAACAAGTGTCCACGAATCAGAGGTTAGGATTGTTCAACCAATCTGATCTTGGTCTTGTGACTTGAGAACAGTAGGCTGCACAATTAGTTGGTTTTATTTGGCCTACATATAACACGTACAATTTCTGAGTACATCTATATCAGCTTGTCTTCTTTTATTTTTATTTTTATTTTTTTTATTTTTTAGTTTTTTATTGGTACAATCCTATGATATAGAAGAAGAAACTAACCTGTGTTCCCTTCTCAAGTAAGTGAATTGCAAAAGATGAGACTCTAAACTGAATCTTCATACAGGGCTGCATGAAGACATAAAACATGAACCACTAGCAAAAAAACCTAAATTTCTCTTTCTTTTCGACAAACTTATGTACTACCTGTTGATGCAGTTTTCCGGCAGATCCTCCGTGGCCAACCCTCTTGTACCTGCACAGGTGTAAAAGAGAAATAAAGGAGACCCTAGCTAGTGCAGGGGATTCTCCGATGCCTAAGTCAAGAACGGGGTCTTTTTTTGTAGGGTAGGGTCTCCAGAAAAGGGACACTAGTCGAGTGCTAGGGTTGGAATGTGCATACCTTTGAAGGTAGGGGATACCTCTATATATAAGGTAGAGAGTCTGATTGTACGAGGACTCGTCTCGATATCCTGGAGATACGTTTGAATCCGAGATCTTTATAAGATTACCGATTTTGAGATTATCGGGATCTAATCTTATCCCCCGAAGATCTAGGGAGAGATCTTCGGGATGATAGGAGATTCCTCGAATCTATAGCTTGGATTTAGGTCGGCTCCCATGAATGGGTGATGGCTCGGGAATAAGCGACTTCGACTTTCTTGAAAGATCAACATTCACCATCTTTAACCAATGGTTGGGTCGGAGGGTCCGTGTTCCCTTCAACTGGGCCTTAATGGTCACTGACCTTGTCATGGGACGTCACCGACCTGTAACCGGATGTTGGCCGATCTACGACCGTCCAATGACTGAGCTATAACCGGGTAGTAGGCAATCTGGGGTTGATCTATGGTCGGGCTTTATCTGACCTATGACCATTCTATGATCGATTTGTAATCGACCTATTAGGTCGGAACACGGCTGATTTGAATGGGCTTAGCCGTGTTCTTAGATTGTCCGTACAGTTGCATCGACTTCCTTGAAGGTCGGCCTGTTTCTGGACATAGACGCCTTATCAGGCTTAGTTTTTATTGGGCCCATGTTAGTTAACTAGAGTTGGTCCATTCCATAAACTGACTTATGGACTTGTCAATTTTCCCCCCCAACAGTGAGCCCCCCTTACTTTTCGAGCCGATCTACAGAGGTTCGGAAAGTAAGTTTGGTCGTAGTTATACATGGAAGTTTAGAGAGAGAGAGAGAGAGAGAGAGAGAGAGAGGAGTGTTTATGCTGTAGTGACAGCTATACACGTACTGCAGTTTATTTATGACACAAAGATGGACGTGATGAGGTCGATCACCATCTTCCTCAAGGGATAATTACTCTGAATACACGGATCTTCTCTGAACTCCTCATAAAGATTCCTCGAATCCACAAGGAAAAATATGAAAATAGAAATAAATTCTAATAAATTCGAAAATAAATTTATTCATGATAAAAATGAATTTACAATCATTTAAATAGTGATATCAAACCTACGAAGAAGTTTCAAAATCAATCTCCAATTCAAACTCCGTAAAAAATCCGACTTACTATAAATAGTAAACTTACTATTCGTAGACGGATTTCTACTAGACTTCATGATTTTTGGCCAAAAATTGTATGTGTCCAATTTGGCCTAACCACGTTATTCTCCTAATTTTTCTAAGACCTTTTCATTTTGGGCACGACTCCTAAAGCTCAAAGGATCAAGAGTCATGATTGAACTAAAATTTACTATAAATAGTAAAAAAAGAAATTAAAATGGACTTTCGACTGTTGATCTGATGGAATCTCGCAAATCCGGCATGGGCAACCCGGGATAGCGGGTTGGTTGGCTAAAGTAGTTTCTCCTACCCCAAAATCATATATTGTACGTTGAATAACTCATTCCTGTTTGCGAGACACGCCTGCTTTAGGGTTCTGACCGTCCCAATCACTTCCGCCTACGATCAGGCCTTCTTTGGTCCATCTTGGCCATGAAAGTGTCTGCAACCCGCTCTACATCAATTTATTTATCTTCTCTTCTTGCTAACAAGACAATGAATTTCTCTAAATATTCTCATAATTGTTATACAAATGATATCATTTTTCTAAGGTACAATTCAACACTTAATTGGACTTGGTTCCAACGGTATCATAAATTAATCTCTTATATTGTAATATACATTATGAAATTCTATTCAGTTTTATGTGAATAAACAAAATATTTGGTGTAGGCTCTAAGGTAATGTATAATCTAACTTATCAAACTTATTTCATCTACAGTCATTCAATGCAAAGGTCGCAGACTTAGGACAGGTGCAAGATGGTATAAATGCATACCCTCCATATGAATTAGGTTCCGTCGAAAGCATACGCCGTCATTTTCAGTGCCAAGGTGAATATTATTAAATCTTGTTTATAATTAGGCATACAATTGTATATTTTTTCTTAGTAAGAAAAAAATGAATAGATATAGAAATGAAATAAAATTCCCTACCGGCACACTTGCACTTTTTCCAATGCAAAGAAACATAGATTTTATCTTGACCATCTACTATCTCTAACCTCAATCATATATTTTAATTAAATATTAATAATGAATAAAATTTCTCTTAACCTCATTACAACTGTATAATCTTTCATAAATAGGTCATAACTCATCAATTTACATCAAAATTGCATGGTATTGTACCTAACTATCAAATGGAACCTATTTCATGATATTCAGACATCGTTTAGTACCCAAAACATGGTCCGGAAATCTGAGTGGTGAAAATATTGGTACTTATAAACTGTTGCTAAAGAATCTTTTTTACTTTTCTTTACTAAACTAATAAGTAAATGATATTGTCCAAAGCAAACCATCATGTGGGTCAGTTGGGCCACTGCTAGATCAGATATTTTCATGAACCCAAACACTGATTGGACATCTTGATCATGGTCATCATTGGGCTGCATCATTCATCCTGAACGGAAAAGAACTCGTCTCTGAATTTGAACTGTCCTACATGTCTAATGCTTTGCCACATTCACTTTGTATCACCGTTGTCTTTGGAAAAGATTTATGATGAAAGTATATCTGTTAGATTAGCCCAATTGTCACTATTACTAAGTAAGGGTGCACAATCATATTTTAGCTGTACATGGGCCAAAGTTGTTGTTGTGGTCCATATTACTCCTAGATATTTTTCGATTGGTTCAGATTGTTTAAAGGTTCATTTTTTATATAAAAAAACTACTGCACATATATATAGTCCATTAATATGGACCATATGGGCTCACAGGTCAGCCAGAATCTTTGTGAGGTCCACTAACTGATTGAACAGTTCCATGGACCGAATCTACTGATTGGATACCTTGATCGTGACCATTCCTAGTGACCGCATCAATTTGCAATAGAATATAAATCAATTCCCTTGGTTTCCTGGATTATCTTCCATTGCATAATATCTAACATTAATATTTTTTTATAGACTTCTAGGGTATTAATTCGGATATTCGAGACTATGGATTGCTGCTGCTGGAATTATTAACCAGTCATCCACCCTTTGATGAAACCACAAAGCAGATGTTAGATAAATGGGCGAAAGATGAATTGCAGAAAATCGGTAACAATGCAAAGCTCATTGATAAAAAAGATTAGAGGGAGCTATTCTCGCGAAGTTGAAGAATTATTAATGAAAGTTGCTTTTCAGTGCTTCGATCATAGAGATTACTGTCCAAGGATGGATCGGGTTCTGAATACAAAGGAAAATATTGTGATTTTTTGTAATGTGTAAACATTGTGAGATATGCGATTTTTTATTTTTTATTTTTTGTTTTTGAAGCATGTGAATCCTATTGAGAATGCTAGGCTATTACAATTCCGTTACACATCCTGTGACTGTGCAAAGCAAATTATTGAAATCCATACCATTACATACTAGGACCCAACATGAATAAAAATTTGTAAAAAAATTCAGGCCGGTGTGATCACCAGGTGGGCCTGACGAAACACACAGGTAGGACCCACTAATGAGCAGACCAGCCTAATTTTGTGCCAGGCCATATTCATGGTGGGGACTACCGTTTGCATGGTAGGGATGTCCAATAGAGGTGGCAACAAGTCAGCAGGCTTCAGCCCTACCACATCGGTTCTCTTACCTCATTAATGCATCAAAACGCACCCCTCGTTTCCAATACTCAATACAAATGTCTGCCGTACAAGAGGAGTACATATGGTATGATACTCTTACGGACGACGATTATGTGGTATGTGAAGATGTGTCGAGCACTGTGGGGCCCAGCGTGATGTATTTATTTTATATCCACACCATCCATCTGTTTTTCCAGCTCGTTTTAGAAAATAAACCAAAAAATGAAGTATATCAGAAGCTCAAGTTGATCGCACCATGGGAAACAGTGGAGTTAATGACATCCACCGTTGAAACCTTTCTTGGCCCACTGTAATGTTATCCAACCATTGATAAGGTCACTCGGATGAAGGAAAACACAACTTCCTTGCCCCTGTAAGTTTTTAATGGTTGGTGTTCAATCACCACTGTTTGCTGTGGTGTCGTCCACTTGAGATTTGGACCTCATTTTTTGGGTTGATGCCCTAAAAAGGATGGACGGCGTGTATAGGCCCCACAGTGCCCAACACAACAAGTTGTGTGGGGCTCACCATGATGCATATGTTATATCCACACCGTCCATCCATCTGGATAGATCATTTTAAGACATGAACCAAAGCATGTGGCAGATCCAAATATGGAGTGGACCCACCACAAAACAGTGGGGAGAGTAAGGCCCGCCGCTGAAACCTTGCTAACGTCCACCACGAAACAGAAGACAACGGCAGTGAAAGTCTATGAAGCCATGAGACATCAGGAATTGGAGAGTAGTTGAGTAGGCGTTACAGATGACCATCTTATCTCTATCAAAGACATCAAAGCCCATATGATAATTAGACACTAAAAAGCCTACTCGCAAAACCAAACAGATTGGTTTTTAGCAAGTCAACCGATAAAGTAGGCAGGAAACCACTTTTATGAAAACCTCCTCTTGTGGTAGTTGCATCCAAATGGTCCCCAGGCCCAGTCAACATGTAATGCGAAGGCATTTTCACACTTGGCTCGAATGGGGTGGCCTGTGAGATGCAGGGGCACACTCGAGGTGGGTGGCTAGCATAACCCATGGATTTGGAGCCCGTGGAGGCGGGTGACTCGTCTGAGGAGGAGCCCATAGATTTGGGGCCAATGAGGGGCGGAACTCATAGATTTAGAGCCCATGAGGAGGGTTCGGCCAAGGACCTAACCGATGGATTTATGACATGGGCTATGAGATAAAGGAATTAATTCATCATGCTTTAATAGTTTGAGCTTTTAGAGCAAGTGGTTAATTGTCCTGCATCAAATTTGTATCGAAGCGGGAGGTCTAGTTTTTTCTAAGGTAGAGAATTTTTAGATTCTCTGATTTAAAGTTTTTGCGGGTCTAGTTGACTGAGAAAATTTGAGTAAGAATTTAAGTCAAACATAGAGTCACAATTAAACAAGAAAGCTTAAAAATGTCCCCGTGAGCATTATACAGCATCCACACTGATGCTACAAAAGTTTTGAATTAAGCTACTATTTTTGTGTTTTCAGTTCATCCCATTAGGAATGACCTTACAAGGGGTTTGGATGTTATATAAACATCATGGTAGACCTAGGAAGGTTCCAGTAGCAAGCATTTTTTTACCCACTTTTTCTTTTCTTCACCTGGTTGATTTTTGGATCTGCATAACTTTTGGGCTTATATCCTAACATGATCGGGAAAAACGGATGGACGACCTAGCTTTTGAGTGCTAAGAACTTCCTTTTCATAGGAAATCCACATCCGTTAATTCATGAGGTGCATCCAGATGACCATTGGCAAAATCAGGCTACTCTGCTTACCATAAAGCTACACATGTTATCCTTGTATTTTTGGGCTGTTAAAAATTTAAGCTGTCTATTCTTTTTTATACAGGGGACCCACCTGATAAGGTGGACCAGCCCGATTCTTTCATGTTGGACCAAAGAATAATTTACTTCTAACCATCCATGTGATAGCCATTAATTGGATGATCAGTATTGCTTGATTAATGTAGTTTTAGAGTGAAGATTTGGCTCACGATTCAACGATCATGATAGCTTCACATAGTGTGACATGTCTTCTCCTATGGGACCCGCACTTGGATTTACATTAGTGCTTCCGTGGTGGACCCACAATTAGATTGTCATGATAACTTTACATCATTGCCACATTTAGGATGGAAGAGTTACCACAAGCTTTTCAATGATTCAAAACTAGTATACTCAGCCTAACCTAGAGAAAAATATTGATACTCTGGTAGAATGCGGTGGATAATATTATGTGGTAACTTAGAATTTCTAAATGCAGCCTATGGCAAAAGTTGAACTGTTTAAATTATGAATATCATTTTAAATGTATCATTAAAAAAATACACTAAAAATATTATTATGTGATTAGAAGATTGATTGACATTTATTAGATGGTTAAAAAGGGAAATATCCAATATAGTGTCCATGAATGAGAGGTTAGGATTTACAGATTAAACCATTTTTGCATTGCGGCTAAGGATTGTGGTTTGCACGTTTGAGTTATTCTAATTTGAATTAGTATTTTACATGTGTATAATCTTTAAGTGCATGTGTAGCAAGCATCATACCTTATTAGAGTATCAAATGTCTTAGTTTCACCTACCTTTACTTGTATCCACCTTCTTCACTTGCCTACTTGCCTACTTGTCTCCACCTTCCCTCTCCTTCTTGCTATATAAACCCCTCAATCTCCCTAGTCCCAACATTCCAGCTCTCTCTCATGGTCCCATGTCTCTTAATGCCTCTTTCTCCCTCAAACCTTATTGCAACATTTAAGAAGCCTATTGAGAAAACCTTAGATCAAAGGAGAAGAAAAAGAAAGAAGGTTTTAAGTATGTTCACCTTCTTTTTTCCTTATTCTTCTTGTTCCAAATATATATATATATATATATATATATATATATATATATATATATATATATATATAGGAAAACGCTCACCTGCGAACCAGTTCGTACGTAGTACGTACGAACTTTTTGATGACCCATCATACGTGATGAATCTCGCAAATCTGAATGGTTCACATGAAGCAGAACCTAATGAAACCTCATAGTATGAATTTTTACTTTGATCTGAAACTTTGGTGGACCGTGAAAAATGTAAACAGCTTCTTTCCTTGATTTGAATTTCTCTTTGCTATGGACGGTATGGATAGAAGTTTTAGATAAAAGTAAAACTTGGTCCTGAAGGTTTTCACTAGGTGCTGCTTCACATGAACGGTTCAGATTTTGGATCAACATCACGGATGATGGGTTCTCAAAAAAGTTCGTACGTAGTACGTACGAACTGGTTCGCAGGTGAGCGCTCTCTCTCTCTCTCTCTCTCTCTCTTATATATATATATATATATATATATATATAATTTTATTTTTATTTTTTTCTTTGGACGGTTAACAATGGCATAATTGTCTATTTTTTCAAGAGAATGTTGTTTATTAACCTGTTTGATGATTTTTTTTTTTTTTTTTTTTTTTTTTTTTTTAAAATACTTACAAGCTTAGTTTGATTTAAAATTCGCCCACAATTCATGCAAGTTATGGCATCCATTACACTAATGCATAATCCTAAACATTTAAAATCATTCGCTTAGAGAAATTTTATTTTTATTTTAAAAATAAATTTAGATGAATAATATTGTCAATTTAAGGAGCCATTCAATAGTCTTGAAATTCATTTAATGTATGACATTCATCCCATTAATACATATTATTATGTATTTTGACATTATTCTTCTCAAGTAATCATAAGAAAAAAAAAATTAAAAATTCAACTAGAATGAATAGTGTCATCGATTTGAGGGCCACTCAAGTACTCTTAAATTAGCCCTAAATGCATGCAAGATATAGCACTCATTTTAAACTAACGGGTATTACTCTAACCGTGAGCCTTGCCTTGATAAGTGTTGTATATTTATGTTGTCCATTATTTTTTTTTGGCTCATTTAAAAGGTGATCCAAAAAATGAAGCACATCCAAATCATAGGTGGACCACATAGTAGGGATTGAACACTCACTATCAAAAACTTTTGAGGGCACAAAAGTTTTGAATTTAACTTATATTTAAAAAGCTCATGGACAGTTACAACACGCACATCAAAGTGACCCAAGTGGGAAAAACAACACTTAAACGTGTTACCTCGAGGATCACCAGTCTGCTTGGATTTAGTGGAAGTGCACCAGCATCATTGGCAGGGCATGGCTTCAATGGATCCATATAGGTGCGTGGGACCCTAAATGTCGAGCCTTGATGTACGTGACTACATTCATGCCGTCATCTTCATTGAAAACTCGTTTTAGGGCATGAAAAAAACAAAAGAAAAAGAAGAAGATTCAAATCTCATATGACCATGGTACATTAAATAATAGTAACTAGCCATTAAAAACTTCTTGTGAGTCACAAAAGTTTTGCATCAAGATCACATTTGTGTGGTCTCTTTGTATGAGCTTTTGTGACCATATCAACAAGTAGGAGGGGAAATAAACGTTCCGATGGACTCCATGAAGTTTTTAATGGTGGGGATTGAATCAAGACTGTTTCTGTGGTGTGACCCACCTAAGATTTGGGCATGCTTTATTTTTGGGATCATTCCCTAAAATGAGCTTTGGAAATGGTTAGACTGTGTGGATTTAAGGCGCATACATCACCCTCAGCTCCATAATCAAGGCTCACACCCACCTCGGTGGACCCGGGGTTTCGCTTAATCCGCTTTCTCATTTGCGATCGGAGTTAAAATGAACTCATTTTTAGAACTTGCCTCACGCATTCGCAGATTGCTTCGAAAGAAAAGAAGGGAGAGGGAAAAAAAGAGAAAAAAGGGGGAGGTAAAAAAGAGAAAGAAGGGAGAAGACAAACACATCCGGGAAAAAAAAAAAAAAAAAGGGAAAAAGGGATGGAACTGAGAAGTCACGGTAGCAAAAGAAGAAAAAGAACAACAACAGCAGCGCATGGCGCAAAAGAAAAAGAAAAGAGGTAAATACATTTTATTTTTCGTTTTCTTGGAGTGTTACTGTCGCTAACGGCTATGGGAGACTGATACCGAACCAACTCGACTCTCAATATGGTGGGCCAGGGTCAAAATCCCTCTCCCAACAATCCATCTTAACCATTTAGATCAAATAATAAAATGTCAACTTTTACTCTCTCTCTCTCTCTCTCTTTTTTTTTTTTTTTTTTTTTTAAACTTCACTACTTAACTGGTAGGGACTATTATGACCATTTTGTTGGGAGAGATTTTTCTCAGACATCTGATCCATGTAAATAGTGGGCCCCACCATGAAGCTCTTCATCCAGTAGGTTGCACTGTTGAAATCAATGGATGGTCCAGGTTCAGACTCGGCGTACATGTTTGGCCCATGTAATGAGTGGATCGGCCTAATTTTCAAGATAGATGATCCTCATGGAGATTAAAGGTTCAGAGATCTAACCTGTTGATATGACGGGCCTTACCCTAAATTGCAATGCACTAAAAATTCCCCAAATTGGAAGATTGAAGCTCTACAATGGCAGGATTTTTGTTGAATGAAATGCTACTCTTTTTACGTTTTGAATTGCCTATTTGTCGGGTCACCTATCGAATGGTTGGGCTTTTACCATTTATAATATTTTTGGTGCATTCGCCATCCAAAGGAGGCCTATGGTAATAATGATTTAGATCAAGGGACCATGCTCCTCATCTATACTATTCCAAAGTTGAATGGTTTTGCAAAAACATCCAAACCCAGAAATATTATACTAAGTCATTTTAATTTCCAATTTGTTTGACTAAATGAGCTGGTTTAATCTTACACAATCTATGATACCTCTATAGAAAAGAGTTTGTACCGCCTCTATTGTGACTTAGCATGAACAACCCTTTCATGGCATCATCTCACAATCAAGATCAATTACCGCCTTTTAATGAGTTGTATGGTAAAATTTTCACTCCCTAGAGGTCTCGCCATCCAAGCAAATATGGTGTGACGGATAATCGTATAGTTGAAAATCACACAACCTATGGTGAACTGATCACTGTTTGGACTATTCTCAATATATATATCATGCCCATCACCTAAAAGGTCTCACTCTACATCTCGATGCATGGGTATGATACATCAAAAATTGTAGAGCTGCTTATTGTTAAATTCGATTGTTTGAAGGCCACATAATCTATGGATGTCACACACATGTGCTAGATTGGACCATATAGGCACATGTAAAATGATATACGGCACTGATTAGTGGGCGAGTTGTTTGATTGTTAGGTTCAAAGGATTGCAAGAAATTACAATTGGCCACAATACATGGTTAAAACAAAGGAAAACGATATTCATACATAGTTAGTAGTGCACTAAGAATCTCAGCATGCATTACGGTCACTGCCCAATAATGATAGACATGAATGTTAACATGCATTTCAAAATCAATGTCTAAAATGCTTATAGATTTCTGCCAACAATCTTTAAATGTTCAAAGACAATGTGCTCAACTTGCATTGATCCATGCATTCAAATCATGCTCATTTTAAATGGTTAATAATATCTCTATTTCTCTAATGCAGGATTATTTGGGAATGTAAATGTTTGGAATGGGTGGTATTGGAAAAGGTATGTATTTTGTACATATTTTCTAATTATATTTGATGATTGATTAGTTATTTGATGCCATTTGACAACGTATGATGCCTGATAGACACACTTAAATACGTGTAAATCCTTGTGTTGGTTGTTGTGACAACTGCAACTGTGACAGGCTGAGAACTAGTATACATGTACCAATGTATATTTGTAGATCTCCTCATCTTGCTAATAGAACAACATTTTCTTTCTACATATTCTTGTGATTTCTCGTATGGATCGGATCCCTTGCTTCAGGAGCAATTCAAAAACTTATTACAAAACAACCCTTCATCTCTACATTTCAATCTTTTAGTTCTAAAAGGAAAGAAATAGTCAAGTAGATTTTTTTGAACGATGATGATAAATTAAAGAAAAAAGGCCGCAGCCACAACATACAAATATACAAAAATACAACAAACCCCGACCAAAACACCCACTAGAGTGCATGAAAACAAGATTGAACCCTCCATGCTACCAGCCTACCACCTAATCCTTCAGATTAAGAATTGTCGTATTGAAAACTTGCACCGGATCTCTCGATTTGTTTTTGAAGCATCGCTGATTCCTTCCCACCATAAGGCCCAAAAAGTCACTAATAAACTTAATCGCCACACCTTTTTCATTTCTTTCCCTATACCTTGCCATGCCAAGCAATGAGAAGTTCAATCAATCCCCTAATAGCTCAATGAGTTGCCTATTGAATGTGGGGTATAAATGCATACCCCTGAACAAATTTCAGTCATAAGCATACGCCGTCATTTTCAGCGCCAAGGTAAATATTATTAAATCTTGTTTATAATTAGGCATACAATTATATATATTTTCTTAGTAAGCCAAAATGTTTGGATATATAAATGAAATAAAATTCCCTACTGACACACTTGTACTTCTTCCAATGCAAAGAAACCTCGATCTTATCTTGACCATCTATTATCTCTAACCTCAATCATATAGTTTAATAAAATATTAATAACGAATAAAATTTCTCTAAACCTCATTACAAATGCATAATCTTTCATAAATAGGTCATAACTCATCAATTCACATCAAAATTGCATGGTACTGTGCCTAACTATCAAATGGGACCTATTTTATGACATTCGGAAATCGTTTACTACCCAAAATGTGGTCTGGAAATTCAAGTGGTGAAAATATGGGTATTTATAAACTGTTGCCAAAGAACCCTTTTTTTTTTTCCTTTACTAAACTATAAGTAAATGACATTGTCCAAAGCAAACCATCATGTGGGTCAGTTGGGCCCACTGATAGATCAAATGTTTTCATGGATCCAAACACTGATTGGACATCTTGATTGTGATCACCATCAGGCTGCATCATTCATCCTGATTGGAAAAGAACTCGTATATGAGTTTGAACTGTCATACATGTCCAATGCTTTGCCGCATTTATGTTGTATCACCGTTGTCTTTGAAAAGGGTTTATGATGAAAGTATATCTAATAGATTAGCTCAATTGTCACTGTTACTCCAAGTTAGGGTGCACAATCATATTTTGGCTGATCATGGGCCAAAGTTGTTGTTGTGTCTCCATATCACTCTTAAATCTTTTGTCACGGGTTCAGATGGTTTAAAGGTTCCATTGACTGTTTCTAAGTAATACATATATATAGTTGAGAAATATGGTACATTGATTTGTATGTTAAGCTCAATGTAGAAACATTTGTATTTGAGCCAACCTCAACTCAAGTAATGGAAATTCCAAAGTTCAAAGTACGGTTCCTAGCAATTACATTAAGTCACTATTGAATTAATTCATATAGTAAGAAGAAGAAAAAAATAACCTCATAATTTTTATCCCAGAGAAACAACTTTTTGGGCCATGAGCCTAAATCGGGTAACGCACATGTTGGTCAGGGTGGATTTCACATAACATCATGGTGGGTCCGACCCAAGTTGCCTTTGAGAAATCTAATGAAAGGTACTCTAATGGTAATTATTTAAAGTATTGTGGTAGCTTATTGAAAACCTTTTTTGAAAAAGGCATCAGGATATAATTCTAAATTCTCTTTTAAAAAAATGTAATTCTAAATTAAGTAGGTAGTTTTTTTAAAAATAAAATAAAATGCCCTTTTTAACGTCCAATCGGCGTACCAAGATTGTTTAAAGGACAAACACACTTACTCTATTTGAGGAGCATGAGCTATTGTCAGTCTCCAAGGAGCATAATGTGTTGTTCCCTGGTGGTATGTGTGTATTATCATAAAAGGGCATCTGGTTGGCAGTTGTCATCTATTTCTTGCATATCATTTTCCTTTCACTCTTTGCCCAATAACAAAAATCTATTCTCTATAAACACAAACTTCTGCCACTTCTGCAGAAAAAACATTTCACGGGGGTCATATATGGCGTGAATTATGTAACCACTTTCTCATGTATTATGTAGTGAATTTTGAAAAATCTAGTGGAATGTCCATCAAGAACTTTATTCATAAAATCCAACCTTTACTTGTATTGCTTGGTTGCTGCGGCTCTTCACTGACAATCTTATTTTCCAATCTTGCAGCGGAAAGCGTCATTGCAAAGGCGCAAGTTGCGGCCAAGGTCAATTCATTTGCTCTCTGACGCATTAAAAGATAGCGGATCTGTTCAGGTGAAATATTTCCTTTCACTTGATTGTATGTAAGATAATTTAACATAAATTAATAGTAAGTGACATGAATTACTCTTGACTTCACCATTGGGGCCCAAATTTGAAGTCATTAGTTGAAGGATATACATAACAGATTTGGAACCCAAACTTAATCTCCAAAGAGATTCAATGCAAGAATAACCTCCGATTCAGAGAAAAAGACCATGAAGAGATTCCAACGATCTTCTAGTAGTGAATCTACCAGAAAGATTGGAAGAAAGCTATCTTATAGTTGATAGGATAAGTAATAATTCAAGTGTCTCCACACCAATATGTATGACTTATATATACATGCTTTGCACATGTAATAAGAAATAATTCAAGTGATATGAAATGCACAGGTAGTGTCGATATATCCCACTTGTTCGATCCTGTAAGCATTTTTTATGTTCGATCTTAAAAGAAAAATTTGTAAATCATGTTAAATCAATGTCGAATAATACAAATCCTTGATTTTTCATGAAAAATCATGGATTTTGGGTTTCGATTTTGAGATTTGGGGGAGATGGGCCAAATTGCGAAAAATTGAAAAAAATAAATAAATTCCAATTTCTAGCAAATCGGTTGCTGACTCGTGCTGGGAACAACATGAGAGGAAGATGTCAAATAAGATGAGTAATAACTAATGGGCCACAAACCCAATTTAAGCATTCAACATGGGTGATATATTTTTTTCTTTTTCTTTTTTCCTTCCCCTTTTTGCAGGGAACGTCTCCTATTTCTCCTAGATTGTCATACTTGATCTCCCTCATGCCACCTGTGCGGTTGCTGCCATATTGAAGCAACACTTTTGATTGCTCTGTGAAGAGAATTTTGGTAACCATTTGCGGACATTTTTTTTGAAAAAAGAATAAGAAAAATAAAAACCCAGATACGACCTTCATATTTTGTGTGAGCATCTTAGTGTATATAACATAGCCCAAAGGTCACGTTGGTTTTTCTTTTTCTTGAAGAGTGGTCCAACTTGACCTCTGGGATATGAGCCTGCCTATGAATAACCTAGATCCTGCATACATATGCCATACTCGCATGTGCAGGCTTTTGTGTTGGGTGCCTGCAGATGTACACTTGCAAGTAGCTAGCTATCCTCAGGAGAGGGATGAGTTTGACAATAAGAACTAGAAGCAAATAATGTCAAAGAGTACCCAGATTGAGGTTAGCAGGACTTGGTCGAATTTCACTTGGAAAGCCCACCAGGGCTAGAATCCCACCAGTCTTCAGGAGTGGCGTGTATTGATCTAGTGGGTGATCACTGGATGCAATGTCGGTTATAAAGTCGAGTGATTTTATTGCGCCCTTCAAGAGAAACATGTGGCACCATAGCAAGAGCCTGCAGTGAGGAAAATGATTCAAGGAAAATTGTCAAAAGAAAAGGTAGGAAAAAGTATAGTGTTTAAAAGAAAAGATTAGAACAGCCGTGATTCCTGAAAAGTTGGCCAGGTTATATTGATGTCGCTATGAGAATATTGAAAGATCACCAATATCCAAACAATTCATATGCGTTGTAGCAATAGAGGAAATTCCTACTGAATTTCAATGCCATGGGAAAAGTTTCTTTGGAAAATCAAGAGGGATATTTTGGAATGGGCATCTTCATCTGCTGAAGTGGATTCTTCTCTTGAATGTCCTTTTATTCAGTTTTGTATTTTTTCTTAGCTTGTTTTCAAACTGTTTTCTAATAAATCATTTATTACTCATTAAAAAAAAGATACAAGAATCAAAGCAACCTAATACAAGTTAGAATAAAATGGTAACAAAACAATGTAAAAACTCCTAGATCTTCATAGTTTGGCCTTGATCCTGTTTTGTTGCTACTTTCAGATTTCAATTCGTCAAAGCAGAATCTCTGACCAAGATAATCTAGACACCATTCTCATATTATAATAATTGGGTTTTGGCAAATTCTTGCCGGAGGAGACTCTGTGGATTGTTGACTCGTGCTGGGAACAACATGAGAGGAAGATGCCAAACAAGGTGAGTAATAACTAATGGGCCACAAACCCAATTTAAGCATTCAACATGGGTGATATAATTTTTTCTTTTTCTTTTTCCCTTCCCCTTTTTGCAGGGAACGTCTCCTATTTCTCCTAGACTGCCATACTTGATCTCCCTTGTGGTTGCTGCCATATTGAAGCAGTACCTCTGAATGCTTTGTGAAAAGAGTTTTGGTAACCATTTGCGGACATTTTTTTTGAAAAAAGAATAAGAAAAATAAAAACCCAGATACCACCTTCATATTTTGTGTGAGCATCTTAGTGTATATAGCATAGTCCAAAGGTCACGTTGGTTTTTCTTCTTCTTGAAGAGTGGTCCAACTTGACCTCTGGGCTATGAGCCTGCCTATGAATAACCTAGATCCCGCATACATATGTCATACTCGCATGTGCAGGCTCTTGTGTTGGGTGTCTGCAGATGTACACTTGCAAGTAGCTAGATATCCTCAGGAGAGGGATGAGTTTGACAACAAGAATTAGAAGTAAATAATGTCAAAGAGTACCCAGATTGAGGTTAGCAGGACTTGGTCGAATTTCACTTGGAAAGCCCACTAGGGCTAGAATCCCACCAGTCTTCAGGAGTGGCGTGTATTGATCTAGTGGGTGATCACCGGATGCAGTGTCGGTTATAAAGTCGAGTGATTTTATTGCGCCCTTCAAGAGAAACATGTGGCACCATAGCAAGAGCCAACAATGAGGAAAATGATTCAAGGAAAATTGTCAAAAGAAAAGGTAGGAAAGAGTATATTGTTTAAAAGAAAAGATCAGAACGGCGTGATTCCTGAAAAGTTGGTCAGGTTTTATTGATGTCGCTGTGAGAATATTGAAAGATCACTAATATCCAAACAATTCATATGCGCTGCAGCAATAGAGGAAATTCCTACTGAATTTCATAATTGATGTATGATTACCAACATGCAATAACTTTCAAGTGACAGATCAAAGGACCGACCATTATTGGACTACTGGTTCAAGAAATTTTTTTTTATGGTAACATCAACCTTATTTGTGGATTACCAACATGCAATAGGTTTCTGTAACTTTCGGTATTTGATAAAATAAAAAATGGGTGCTTACAATAACAGAGAATTCTAGTACTTCAAATATATCTTAACCATGCAATGTCATAAAGGGCCTGTTTCGTTTCGGGTAGAGTTGTGTCGCAAAAAGGAATTCATGGTATGCTATTAGGGCTAGCTGGTCATAGGCATGCTCTTGCTGATTAGTTGTTCCATTCCTTATTTGTCGAGTACATTTATCATGGACGTGCGATCCTCATGTGCACCGGTACCCATAAAGTTTCATTGACAAGTAATTCTACCTCTCCACTAGAGACTTAATTCATGGGCTAACAGTCATATATCCATGATTAGTTGTCGGGAAGTGCATTGGTTCCCATATGTGTGGGGGTTGACAAACCATGGACATGTATAATTGCTTTGTCTGCTTGTTAACGCGCACAACTTTGCCCAAATCTAAACATCCCCAGGGGGCATTCCAGATTTGAAATCTTAATACTTCGTAAAGGAAGTAAACAGTGAACCGGTTTAAATCATTCCTTACCCAAAAGTTTTGAATTCAATACCTCCATCTGTTGCTGATCAAAGGAGATCACGAAAATTTCTGCTCCCAATAGTTATAGCGTCTCCTCTTTCTTAGATTCACTTGTACTGAAAACAGTTATATTTAAACCAAAAGCCTTTCCAAACTTCATAGTCATATGACCAAGGCCACCAAGACCAATCACTCCAAGAGATTTACCAGGTTGGTTTATCTTATGGCGCATCATGGGGGAATACACTGTAATTCCCGCACATATCAATGGTGCAGCAGAAGCTAGTGGGTAGCTGTTAGGTATCATATAGCAGTACCTGTGGATTCAGAAGCTATTAGATGCAAAACCTTGTCCACGTGCAAGTCCAAGCAAGATCCTGGTACCACAATATAGATGTTCTATCCCAAAATCAGGCTAGCCAACTTACCTGATTTATTATGGGGCACGTGCTTGGTACTAACCTGGGTCATTCATCAGGTGGAGCCAACCTTGTCAATTACCTGTTAAAAAAGGGGGAAAAAATAACACGAGCAGTTGCGCTACGTGTATGATAAACGGTCTCGGATTCGGTGGTAACCCCTCAGGTACCCTCCTCCCTACTGGTTGGTGCTGGAAAAGCTGTGGACCCCACCATGATGTATGTATTTTATTCACTCTGTCCGTCCACTTTTCCAGCTCATTTTAGGGCATGAGCCCAAAAATAAAGCATATCCAAATCACAGGTGGAACACACCATAGGAAAGAGTGGTGATTGAACACCCGCCATTAAAATATTCTTGGGGGTTAAAGGAGTTTTGGATCAAGCTGATATTTGTATTTTCCCTGCATCCAGGCCCTTGTAACCTAATCAACGGGTTGGATGGCAAATAAAAATTACAGTGGGCCCTAGGAAGTGTTTAATGGTGGGCGTTCAACAACTACTGTTTCTGTGGTGTGGTCCACCTGAGATTTAGATCTGCCTTATTTTCGGGTTCGTACCCTAAAATGAGCTGGAAAAGTGGATGGACGGAGGGGATAAAATACATACATCATTTTTTCCAAAAATACATACATCATCTTTTTCAACACCGACCAGTACCGAGGTGCGTACTGGAGGGATCACTACCGAATCCGAATCCTGATAAAACCATCTCTTTGGCGGTCGCAGATTGCCTGCTAAAACTTCCAGCGATGGGAAGCTACTGATGCTCGTGAGAAATCCACCCGTCCATCTGTTTTGCCAGATCGAACACGGACCCAAAATTTAGGCAGATCTAAAACTCAAGTGGGCCGCATGACAGGAAACATGGAGGATTGAATGTCCACCGTTGAAACATTCGTGGGGCCACAGAAGTTCTGAATCAAGGCTAATATTTTTGGTGTTTTTAGTTCATCGACGGTACGGATGGAATATAAGAATCAGGGTAGACCCAAGATGGTTTCAACGGTAGTCATTACCCTACCCACTTCTCTGTCGTGCAGCGCACACGAGTTTCGGATCAGACTCATTTTTCAGGTCATGTCCTAACATATTTGGACAAAACGGATGGACGGGTTGGATTTCTCACAAGCATAGCGGTTTTGGCCCACCATTACAGGAAGTTCATGGGAAAGGCTCTGGCAGTCAATCCGCGTATACACGTACCAGCCTTAGGACTGGGCTAGCGTTATTAATGCAAAGGCCCATCCTGAAACTAAACGAGCACCACCTATTAGAGAATGTGCATCAAATCACGTGCACCCCCCAATTTGATTGGATGGCATATACACTCCTCAGTGGACCTTACAAAGTTTGAACGATTTTAATGGTGGGACTTACCATCTCAACCGTTCTTGAATTTTGGGCCCCTTCCAAATACCAGGTGGCGCACCTGATGGACGGGGTGGATCTCATGCACATGAAGTCCTCCACCTGCGCAGGACGTGGGTTTCAGGAAAGCTAGGTGGGCCCACTGTGATGTTTGTGAGAAATCCATGCCGTCTGTCCGAGCTCGTTTTAGGACAAAAATAAAGGGATTCAAAACTCGAAGGAGGCCAAATGAGTGGGAAAATAAATGGCTACAGTTGAAACCTTGTGGCCATACGAATGTTTCAACGGTGGTCATTCAATCCCCATTGCTTCTTCTCATGTGGCCCAAATGAGTTTTGGTTCTACCTCATTTTTAGTCACATGTCTTAAAATGAAGTCGAAAAACGGATGGACGAGGTAGATTTTTGACAAACATCACAGTGGGCCCCATCTAGTTTCCCACCGCAGGAATTCCTGCGAAATCCTTCAGCAGCTTCTCCGAATAGTAAGGCCATCACGTGACTACGCGTACCCACACTTGTTTTCGTATAAGAATCCCACCCTAACTAAATTTCGACACTCTCCTTCCTTTACCCTTACCTAAAACACACACACTCTCTCTCTCTCTCTCTCTCTCTCTCTCTCTCAATTTTGTCTCTTCTTTCCCATTAATTCCATCAATCATGGCCACTGGCCTAAACTCTCCACTCTCCATTGTCGTAATTAGTTTAGCATTGGTTTTGACTATTGCTTTTATTTGTATTGTTACATAGTATACACTCATGGACGACGATACGAAGAAAATCATACCTTCAAGTTATCTAGGAATGACGCAAAGGAATTCCCTTATTCGATCCATGACGAGAAAGTACGTTGGTCAGATTGCAGTATTTGCTTCGACAATTTTCGAGATGGCGATTTGTGCATGCTCCTCCGCTGCAACCACATCTTCCATTCGGCTTGCATTGATTCTTGGTTGAGGAAGGTGAATACCTGCCCATTATGCCGGACTTGCTTCTTATCTGATACTGATACTACTAGTACTGATGGAAATCGTATTGTTAGTCACTAGGCTCTTTTTTAGCTCACTTTCTCTTTTGAATCCTGTACTACATCATTCACTCAACACCTCAACATATCAATCGATTCCACCTACTTCCCATGAAAAAAAAAAAAACAAACAAACAAAAGCTTGTGTTTCAGTAAGGATGAATCCTCACATCACTTGTTATATTTCTTTTTCTTTTTTTAATTACTATTTATTTATTTATTTTGTGGAAACTACTACCGTGATGTTTATTTGTCATCCAACCGTTCATGAGGCCACACATACCTAGATGAAGGGAAAACATAAATATTGCCTTAATCCAAAACTTTTCTTGTCCCTAGGAAGTTTCCAACCACAAATTTCTGCATTCGTCGACCCGTTGAAATGGCTCAAAAATGCCTAGAGACTAAAACCGAAAATTCTATAAATTTCAACCCGTTGACCTGTCGAATATTATTTTGACATGTCAACAAATTTGCCAACCTGTTTAAATTGGCAGAAATCAGCCAACAATCACTTTGAAAGTTCTAGTGGAATTTTGACCGCCAAATCATATGCTGAATTTTCTGGAATTCTTCTCAGGCTTCTTCCAATCCATGTGTGTTAGGAAGGTGCTTGATCCACAATTCAAAAATAGTGTTCCCACGGAGTCATAGCGATTAGAGTAATAGAAATTGATTGGAGTGCATGTACAGGCTACTTTTGACAATTGATTTTTAAAATCATTATAGCTCTTTTTGAACTCCAACCTCAGAGCTCTAACCATAAATTCACTCGCTTCCATACGGACTAATTAAAATCCACCCGATTCAATGGTAGTTTGAATCTATACCACCAAACGAACCCTTAGCTTTGATACACATTGCAAGGCAGTCGAGCCAAGGGTCTTAGACTCTATACCTGCATGCCCATGGTAGGCCGGCCTGGGTGTAAGTGCCAACCTCGACTGCAGGTGTTTGAGCTGCAGTTAATGGTGGAGTAGGTGCAGGGTGCATAAATCACAGACACCTTTGGGGTTCTAAATGTGTTTTGTGCGTCACAAGGCTCACCGTCTTTCCGTCGGTGACGCCCCAAAAATCAAGCTTATCCAATCATCAGGTTTGACACAACATAGACATTGTACACCACCCAAAACCTCCAAATTCCAATTTGCCTGCCAGATAATTAGATTGGCCTAATCTTTGGGATGTCTAATCATCACGGTGGGGTGCCCTCATTAGACCATGACGTGCCATATGGTCACCGCAGCTTGTTTGTCCCAGCAGGCATTCAATCCCCACCGCTTCCTATGGTGTGGTCCACTTGAGCCTTCTTCAATCGGCCTCCTTTTTGGGTTCATGCCCTAAACTGATATGTCAAAAATAGATGGACAGATTAAATAAAACTACTCGTGGGTACATGCTTTGTGCTAAATCTAGGCCATTCATCAGGTGGGGCCCAAAAAAAAGTGTTGTCCCTTGTAGTTAGGCAAGTGTATAATAAAGCTACGCGATTTTCAAAGCGAGGGTAGAACATGGGCATGCCCACTTAGTTGGACGGCCACGATCCACTTCGCCAAATACCATCCTTACGTAACAGAATGGATTGAGTTGCCCTTAGTACACATGATCATGCGAAAGGCGTGTCTGAAAGTAAACCTATGGGAGAAAGTGCATCGATACACTTGGTTCATAACGTACCCCCCACATTTTCGCCGTGGATTCTAAACAATAATCCAATCCCAAGATATGTGGGACACAACAAAGGGAACGGTGTAAAATAATGCCTTAAAACTCAAAACTCAAGTGGTGTGGCCTACATGAGTTTTGGAATGTCCTATTTTGGGGAATTTATTCATCGTAGTGTAGTGCATCAGATGAATGGATTGGATGGCATATACACTCCAAATTGGACCTCACACACAATTTGGACGATCATCTCAACTGTTCCCCATGAGTTATGAATCAGCTTGATTTTTGGACCGTTCCAGACACCACGTGGCGGTTTCATATGAGAATCCCCAAACGCAGGAACTTCCCACCGTTTGATGTTTGTGAGAAATCCACCACGTCCATTTGATTTTCTAGATGATGTTAGAACATGGGCCGCATCTCCAAAACTCTCAAGTGAAATGCCTACCGTTGAAGCCTCCCTAGGTCCGCCTGATATCGTTCATGAGTTCATTCCTACTGGGTTGAACTGAAAACAAAAATATATTAGGCCAAAGGTCATATTCACAATGCATGTGGACAACCTATCGAACGGGTTGACATACGCTAGGTTGGACTCAAGACCTCTTCAGGTTTGCTAATTCCACACTCATGTACAGCCGTGCATATTCATATGCGGGCTTTGGGTTTTTTAAGTGATCCAAGCCGTTTATTTAATAGGGTTCCCTTTGGATGAGTGATGCCCAAAAACTACCTTGGATTGAATATTTTAACTCTTTGATTCTAAGTACATTATTTTGACCGTTTAAATTCAAAGAAAATGAATAAAATTATCAAAGGGTTGAAATAATCGTATCGAGAGATTTTTATTTGTTTATATTCCACTCTAACAGGCTAGACTAGTCATATAAACGGTTTTGGATCATTAGAAGATGACCCAGATTCAAAAGCTTAAGTCCCAGCTTATCTTATTGTAGTACCTTGGATGTATTTGAGCTACTTAGAGAGACATTGCCACTACTGTAAGTTACAGTGTTCATCATTGCGTTGGATCTTGTGGACAACTCATTTGATGGATCTGAACTGTCCATTAGTCCAGAGCACATTTCATGGACAACAGTGCCAAAATCACAATGACCCAGATGGTCCAATCCATCCTTAGTTTAGCCTTATTTTTTGGTGGCCATCCTTTTTCTAAGCCATGAATGGATGGTTAGGATTGGCAAATGGAAGTGATCCTTTCATAATCACAAACATTTTTGGTCTCGGTGTGAGGGTGTGGGTATATAAGGCAGTATGATTGTAAAGGCGCTAATGCCGCACTTTTCACTCCGCACGTGTGCATTGTGTCGCAAGTGGGTCGCTCACCTTACGCGAACTAGTGCAAGACGAGTGAGAGTAGCTGTACGACATACGCTATATGTCAGGTAGCTAGAGTATTGTGGGCAAGTGGTCTGAATGAGACCAGTCCATCTTTTATAGAGGCTGGAAACTAACCGTTTGAGAGATGTATAACTGCACGGGCAATAATATTAAACTAGACCATGCAGAAACTGTTGTATGTGGCTAGCCCAACAATCATAAAATGGCTAGCCAATAAATCTAAACGGCTAGCATGCAATAGCTAGTTGTCCTACATGTATAATAGTCAGAAACAACTAAATAATGGCTAGTTTCTCATTAACAGTTATAAATGGTCATATGGAGATATGACTCTAGGCCAAAACGTCCAGCAATCCTGATCTATGTAAATAGTGCATGTGTGGTTCATTGGACCATCGAATCACTCTCACATATAACCTAACAAGAAAAGTTGTAGTGACTTATGATCAATTTAGTAAGGTTCAATATGAACCTTAGCTAGCAATGCTCAAGAAATAGACCAGAGCAGTGGTCTAAACCAGCTACAATTTTTCTAATCTTCTCTTTGACTTGAGATTTTATTTTTGTTTTATCTGTCAGGCAAATTGTATACACATAATTCCATTGGTAGACGTTCTTCATGCTTGTTGAACGCAGACTCACATGTGTGCATGCTCGTCGTATCCTATAAGTTATTTACCTACAACCTATTATCAGTCTAAATCACTTTGAGAAGTATGCAAATAATGCTTTAAGGATAGTATAATCACATGTGCTTTAGCTTGTCCTTAACATTTTGATTTCTTATATTATTTTACAAAAATTATTATTCTGTAATTTATGCTAATAGCATGATTAGGACAGTCTAGAATGTGATCCATGCATTGGGTAAATATGGTGTCACAACCTGACTTCCTGACAATGGGCCCCACCATGATGTGTCTTTTATCCACGCGTCCATCAATTTTGCCACCCAAAAATAGGCAGCTCCAAATCTCATGATGGGGCCCACATAGCACTGACCACTAGCCAATCAGGGACCCGTTGATGTGCTGAGCTTGGGAAAAGTGCTGCCATTTATTCCTGCGCTGGCATGTTAGGTGAGGTCCACCATGATGTTTGTAAGAAATTCACCCCATTCATCCATTATGCAAACTCATTTTAGGAAATGAGACAAAATGAGGAGGAACCAAAACTTCAGTGATCCACACCAGTGGAAATAATGGGGATTCAATTACCACAGTTGAAACATTCTAATAGCAACAAAATGTTTTGTATCATGCTAAGTTTTTATGTGTTTTCACCTCATCCCAGTTGGAATGACTTGATAAATGGTTTGGATGGCTATGGGAGGTTTTAACTGCGGGCATTTCTTTTCTTGATTTTACATACATGTAGTCTACTTTAGTTTTGCATCTGCCTCATTTTTCATCACGTCTTAAAATCAGCTCCCAAATACGGATGAATGAAATGGATTTCTTACAAATATAACAGTGGTCCCCACTTAGCAACCCACCCTAACGACTTCCGGCTAAAAACTTAAATAGAAATCGAAAAAAAAAAAAAAAACAGGGTAGCAACCCAGCCTAATAACTTCCCGCTAAAAACTTTAATAGGAAATCGAAAAAGAAACAGGGTCTGGGACGCGAACTGTCTATTGGACATATCTAAAAACCAACGGGCAGATAGGGCACTACGATGTATCTGTTTATCCATACCATTCATTTCTTTTCTTAGATCATTTCAGAGTATAAGCCTAAAAATGACACACATACAAAGCTTAAGTGGACCACACCAACTAGTAATCAGTTACATTAAATGCAAGTTGCATTAAATGAAAGAGTCAAATGTGATGTGGTCCACCTTGGCACTTTATTTGACTATTTTTAGCTTATGCCTTAAAATGATATGAAAAAAGAGATGAATGGAATAGATAAATCGTATATATCAGAGCCGGCGGCTGCTCAGAGAGTTCTTTGGGCCCACCATTATGTATTTGTCCTATCTAGGTCGTTCGTCCATTTCTCCTTACTGTCTCATGGCATGAGCTCAAAAATGAGGTATATACAAATGTCATATGGACCACACCAAAGGAAAAAGTGGTTATTGAACACTCACCATTAAAAACCTTTTAGGAGACGCAAGTTTTGGATTAAGCGAATGTATTTGTTCTCCCTTTATCTAGGTGTGTAACCTAATCAACAGGTTGGATGACAAAAACATTACAATGAGCCCTAGTCAGTTTTTAATGGATGGCATTCAATTGCCATAGTTTTCTTGTGGTGTGGTCCACTCGAGATTTGGATGCATGTCACTCATTTTTAGGATCATGCTCCGTAATGATCTGCAAAAATATATGGACAGCTTGGATGAAACATACACACACGTGTTGTGTTTTATCCAAGTCATTTGTGTGTTTTATCGAAGCCATCCATCTATTTTTTGCATATCATTACATAGCATGATCTCAAAAATGAGCGGCATCTAAATCTCACATGGGTATTTGTTTTCTCTTTATCTAGGTGTTCGTGACCTAATCAATTGGTTGGATGACAAAAAAAACCATTACAGCAAGCCATAGGCAGTTTTTAATGGAGGGCATTCAATCGCCACTGTTTTCTTGCGGTGTGGTCCCCACGAGATTTGGATTTGGATGCATGTTACTCGGTTTTTGGATCATGCTCCATAGTGATCTACAAAAGTAGATGGACAGCTTGGATAAAACACACACATATACACACGTGTGTTGTGTTTTATCCAAGTCATGTGTGTGTTTTATCGAAGCCATCCATCTATTTTTTGCATATCATTACATAGCATGATCTCGAAAATGAGTGGCATCTAAATCTCACATGGGTATTTGTTTTCTCTTTATCTAGGTGTTCGTGACCTAATCAATTGGTTGGATGACAAAAAAACTATTACAGCAAGCCATAGGCAGTTTTTAATGGAGGGCATTCAATCGCCACTGTTTTCTTGCGGTGTGGTCCCCACGAGATTTGGATTTGGATGCATGTTACTCAGTTTTTGGATCATGCTCCATAGTGATCTACAAAAGTAGATGGACAGCTTGGATAAAACACACACATATACACACACATTATGTATATATGTGTATATATGAACAAGGAAACGAAGGTCCTTACTCTTGCTCTGGTGGTAGACTCTTAGGAGTTTCAACATCCTCTGCGAGGGTTGAGTACCCATAGGTGGTAAAATTCCACTAGCGTGAGACCACATGGGAAGGTCCAGCTGTGTGGGCCCACTGTGATGCATGTGGAACATCTACCATTAGTCATGTGCCTTGGCTTAAAAATTAAGTCAATCCATGACTTGTGTGGGCCACACCACATACAAAAACTGAGAAGGGTTCCCTCCCATTAAAACATTCATAATTATTTGTTGGGCTTACCAAGATGTGGTTCACAAATCTAACCCATCCATTATGTGTGTCCCACTTATACGAGGGGTCAGGGGTCAGACCAAGTTTCCGACACATCCAAGCTTCAAGTGAGCTCCACCAAGTGCTTTCATATATTTTAAGCATATATTCATGTTATTTTAGATGGTATGCCCACCTGGAATATCCCATACTTTAAAGAGGACTCATCAAATGCATGGTATTGTTGCTCGACACATATCATGTGTGGGGCCCATACAGCTTCACCTCATGGGAAGTTCTCATATATATATATATATAGAGTAATGCTCACACACAACTAGTTGGACCGTCCAACTAGTTTGATTAATTAATGCTAATTAATGCTTAGAAAGAGAAATGGTTGTTTCTCGGTGGCTTTCATAGGCTCTTATTAAAAAACAGATCAAAAGTCATGGGACCTACCATGGTGTTAACGTGAAATTTTATCTGATCATCATGTGTATCACCTCATGTTAGACCTCGGGTTCAAAAATTAGCCCTATCCATTATTCAAGTGGACCACATAATTGAAAATAGTGTAAAAAAATCTCACCATTCAAAATGATTCCTTTGATGGGGCCTATTTGAATAACGTGTAAGCATGATATTTTGGTAGCATACATGGCTTTTGGCGTGGCCTCTAACGGCTGGAGTGGATTTCACATAACGATAAATGTGGGCCCTATAAAAATTAAGGGTGAACATCTTTGCATCAAGTGTTCTATTTGTGTGTTCTACTTGAATCAAATATTTTGAATCTTTAACTAGAATGAGATTACAAATCTGATGGTCGGATGGGATCTTATACATACATCACACGGTGGGCCTTATAAAAAATCAATGTTAGCCTTCCTCTCCCACTGTTGGCTCCGAGAAAAGGGCCCTCCCCGCTCATCATTCCGAGAAAAGGGGCATTTGCCAAAAAAAAAAAAAAAAACTCCAGCGAAGATAGGTATGGCATGGTCCTCACGCAATGTGGTGCATCCTTCACCGTGGGGTCACCTTAGTATATGTATTATATATCCATGCCATTGGTCCATATCTTAAGGTCATGTTACAGCAAGATTCCAAAAAGTGAGAAGATAAAATTCTTAGGACTACCACACGACGATGAGAAATATTTGATATTGAACATTTATCATTAAAAACTTCCTAAGGCCTATTTTAGTGTTTATTTTCCACTTGAGATATTGATAAAGTTATGAAAACCTAGATTATGGGAAAGTGAAAACATAAATAAAAAATAAAAAATAATAAAAAATAATAAAAAAATTCTTGATCCAAAAATTTTGTGGTTTACAAAATGTTTCTAATGGCAAATCACCATTGTTTCCTATGATGTGATCCACCTGAGATTTATATTTATTTTATTTTTTGAATAGTGTTTTAAAATGAACTGAAAATATGGTTGGATTGCATGGATATATAATACATACATCAAATTGAGCCCCATGGTAAGGGATGCACCCTATTGTGCTTGGACAGGGCTGCACCTAATCCACTCTATGCGGGGTTGGAAGTTCCAGGCTCCAGCGCTGTAAAGATGGAGAGCGGGTTGGCTAGTGACCCTGCCACTCACCAATGGCTAGTGATCAGTGCTCTGTGGGCCTCACCATGATGTATTTGTTTCATCTATGCTATTCATCTAATTTTCTATACCATTTTATGGTATGATACCAAAAAATAGGTATATTCCAATTTCAAGTGGACCACATCACAGGAAACAATGTTGATTTAATGTCCACTATTATAAACTTCTTGGGGGCCATAAAAGTCTTGGATCAATCTAATCTTTGTTTTTTTGCCTTCATCTAGATCTTCATGACATAATCAACAGATTGGATGTCAAATAAATAGGACTATGGGCCTTAGGAGGATTTTAATGGTGTGTATTCAATCACTACTATTTTCTTGTGGTGCGAGTCACTTGAGATTTATATTCCCCTCATTTTTTGGATCAAGGCTTAAAATGATCTGTAAAAATGTATGGACGGCATGGATAAAACACATACTTTATAGTGGAGCCCACATAGCACCAACCATTAGCCACGGGCTAGTGGGAGTCACTTTAGCCAAACCACGTCGGTAAAAATAACTAAAGAATGCATTAAATGAGGTGAGAGTCTGAGAGATATGGAGAATGGTTATGTCTAAATAAAGTGGGATGATTAAATAGGTTGTACATGTGTGACATATTGGAGCGATGCGTCACATGTCTAAAAAATCTAATTCGTTCATTAGATTGGTCCCATGTAACTATATTAAGGATTTTTTATATTTTTTATTTATCAATAATATAATATTCATTTACGAGAAAAGTGAGTTGCTAAAAATCCATTCCAACAATATAAATTCCACTAATATATGTGGTTCTAATGATGAAGATCAACTACTAATTTTTAGTACATAAAATTTGATTGGTGAGCCCTATTTGATAAACAAGTTTGATATATGACATGTAACTATCATTATACGTAGGTAAGACTCAAGGTAACATATCTTTATATACACTACATTATATTGCATAGTAAGATGAATTTTTCGTCATTTATTGCACAGCTAGTTGGACCAATTTGAATGGTCCAACTAATTGTGTGTGAGCATTTCTCGTGTGTGTGTGTGTGTGTGTGTATATATATATATATATATATATATATATATATATATATATATTACGCTCGACCTTACCGGTGCACCAAAAATGAACGACATCCAAATCTTGCCAATGTACTTGTTTTCTCTTTATTTAGGTGTGCGTGACCTAATCAATAATTTGGATGAAAAAAAAAAACATTACAGCGAGCCCTCGTTTTTAATCGAGGGCATTCAATCGCCGTTGTTTTTTTGGATGTGATCATACTTCGTATTGATTTGCAAAAACAGATGGACAACTGGATTAAAACACACACATAATCTATTCCCTCCGCCCGTTCAAGGCGTCCCAAGCGTCCGCCCCGTCCCTAGCAAGGAAAGGGCAAAAATAGATAGACAACTGGTACAAAACTCGTCCATATTCGCCATTGGACGGTGCACACCATTATATGTGTTATATCCGCACCATCCATCCGTTTTAAAAGCTCATTTCAGTTCCAAATTTCGGGTGAAAGAAGTTGTGATTGAACGCCCGTCATTAAAAACTTCAGCCCACAAAAGTTTTGAATCAAGCTTATATGTATTTTCCCTTCATCAACAGGTTAGATCACAAATTAACATTACTGTGGACCTCAAGAAGTCTTTAATAGTGAGCGTTCATATCACCACTGTTTTACCGTGGCCCACTTGAGATTTTGTTCGGCCTCATTTTTGGGATCATGCCTTAAAATAATTATCTAAAATGGACGGGCGGTATGGATAAAACATATACATGATGGTGGAGCCCAAAGAGCAACATCGCTCTTCAATGACCCCAACCTACCTCTTTCGTTATGGTGTGGCCACGTATAAATGACCCCAACCTACCTCTTTCGTTCTAGCCAGGTTGCAGCAGTGAAAATATTTTCAATGGCGGGAAAAATTAGCGCCAATTCCAGATTGGCGGGTTTTCTTCTTTTTAAAACCAAAGGCCACTCTTTTCATTCAATCGTCTGCATTCCAACAACGAGAATGGCCAGAGAAGAAAACGCCCAAAATCACATCCCTGAAATTAAAGAGCCGTCACCAAAGAAGCGAAATCTCTACCTAAACGGCGTTGCTTCCAATGGCTCTCCCAACATCCTCCCTCTTCTTAGGGTGAAAAAGCTCTCTGAAAACGCCGTTCTCCCATCCAGAGCTTCCCTCCTCTCAGCTGGATACGACCTCTCCAGGTATATATACTCCTATTTCTCTTTTCCATTTCTACCCATCTTGGATTTCCTCAGTCAAGTCACTGTTTTTTGTTTTTTTTTTAGTGCGGCTGTTTCAACTGTTCTGGCTCGAGGAAAAGCTCTTGTTCCTACGGATTTGAGCATTAGCATACCTGAAGGAACCTACGCTCGTATAGGTAAATTTTTATTGTTTTTTTTTTTTTTTTTCTTTCTTTTTTAAAATCCTTTTCTTCTTTATTTGTCTTTCAAATGGGCTTTTCAAGATTTTCTATATTGTTTTTTTGGGATTTTTTTAGCTACTTGATAAGGATATTTTCTTTTTTGAGTTTCTTCCAATTCCTGAAATGGGTATTTCATTTACCTTGTTATATTGAATTTCTCTTATTACTTTCATGTTGAAAAGGGTTTCTGTTCTCTTTGCAGCACCGCGATCTGGTCTCGCTTGGAAGAATTCAATTGATGTGGCTGCTGGTGTAATCGATGCTGATTACAGAGGTCCTGTTGGGGTCATTTTATTCAATCATTCGGATGTGGATTTCGAAGTGAAACCTGGAGATCGGATTGCTCAATTAATCATTGAAAAGATCATGACGCCGGAGGTACGCGAGGTGGATGATCTGGATTCTACTGTGAGAGGAAATGGAGGTTTTGGATCTACTGGAATCTGAATGCCCACGTGTTCTCTGCATTAATGTCATTGGCCTAAGCTTTTTCTTCTTTCTTTGATCTTTTCTCACCGTTGAATGTTAGAACTTAGCCGGAAGAAGACTTTTGTCGAATGGTTTGTAGGCAGAGTTGTTACCATCTCTAGCTGAATATTATGATACTATTTGACGAAACTGCCCACCTTTTTTCTCTTTTTTTTTTTGGTGAATTTTGTCGCGTTTTGACCCTACTTTTGAAGGATGCAGAGTCGTAAGTAACAGTAATTGGGTAATTGGATGATTCTAAATATTTGAATTATTAGATTATACACATGCATGTGATTAATGACCTACATGGACTATCTGATGGACCTCAGTGAATGGTCTATGTCTGTAATGTGCTGGATGGATCCATCAGGAAAGAAAAAAGGAGAGCTGAAAATTTGTATTGTCACCATTAACCTTTTAGACCATGGACTGTGCTAGTCTAACTACTCGGCAGCCATAATTACACAACAGGAACATGCATCAGATCCACTCCCTTCGTCAGCTGTGCTACCGCATTTCCTCCATGGATCCTAGAGATAAGTTGGATCCAAGATTTTGGTGGGCCTCATCACTAGGAATGGTGTAAATCATGCCTTAAATTCTTTAAATTCACCACAGGCTGCCCCGGCCTCACCTAAGACGGTGGCCTTGCCATGGGGCCCACCTTGATGTATTTATTCTATATCCATACTATAGGAAACAGTGCTAATTAAATGCCCTACCATTAAAAAAAAAAAAAAAAAAAAACTTCTTAGGGCTTATTGTAATAGTTGGGTGATGCTGATTTGCCATCAAGAAAAAATAAATATCAGTTTGATCCTTAATCACCATTGTTTGGGTGATGTTTATCAGCTCACTAATGGTCAATCATCATTGTTTCATATGGTATGGTTCACCTGGGATTTGGATCATTTTTTTTGGCTCAATCTGGCAAAACGGATGGACTGTAGATATAGAATACATACATCAATGTGGGCCAGGCTGTGGCACCCCTAATCTGCTTCTCGCCTACAAAGCATATACTCTTTGGGAGGGAATGTTTTCAAATGCCCACCGTCAATTATATAGAAAAGGGCAAGAGCTTTTTTTAAACTACTTTGGTTTTTGCCGAACGGGTAGTTAGCCAAAAGAGCCTTTTTAACAACTAAGAAATTAAAATTTTCATTATTGAATATAATTTTCACTTCTTTTCTCTAATTAAACTTTGATAAAGCTAAAGTTTAGTGAGCCTCACTGCAATGTTCTTGACATATCTACTTTGTCCGGCAGGTCCAAAACTCTTGCAGGAAATAATGGGATTCAGCGCATACATTAAGGATCTAGAATTTTCAAACAATTTCTTTATCCTTATATAGGGATAATCTTCTTAATGAGATGATGGCGTGTATCATGAAGGTATCAAAAGTGGGCGCTTGTATATCTCTATTATGACCCACTTGAGTTTTGGATCTGTCTATATTTTGGAGTTATATCCTACCATGAACTTATGAAACTGATGAACATAGATGTCAGTATGTGTCAAAGATGGATTAGATGTTAGTGAGTTAGTTAAAGGGGCTTTTAACACGAGTCTTTTAGTAATTTTTATAAAAGAATTAAGTTTTTAATTGGAAAATTTTTAAAATAAGCAGCTTTGGATATTTACTAAATGTAAGCAATCGTATGAAAAAAGTCCTTTTTTTTTTTTTGCAAATCAAGTAAAACACTTTATCTTTTTCTTTTTTTCCAAAATTTGTGTTTTATTATTATTATTTTTTTTTAAAAAAAAAGAAAAACTTTTTGGAGAATGATTTCAAAAAAGAATTGGTAATAGGCACCACCAATACAATTGAGTAAATGGTGGAAGATTTTAGTAAAGACAATCCACAGTTGATACAATAGGGCAAATGGTGGAATATGTAGAAAGAGAGTCAATTTACATAGGGATTTAAGACGCATAGAATTATATTAACCGACCTTTTCAATTATCCGTATGCATATGAAAATTTTAACCATTTTAATATTAGTTTCTTACTATAACCTTATTTTATAATATTATATGTATGTATGGATATGCAGGTATGTATATGTGTGTGTGAAAATTACATATGTACAAGTATTTAAAAAAAAAAAAAAAAATCTTTTAGTAATTCAAGACTGCATTAAACTTTTCATTCTCTTAATTTAATCTTTTTCATTTTTATTTTTATTTTTTGTATTGAAACTCTGTACACGCTTTTCTTCGTCTTCTTATTCTTCTTCTTTTTGCCGCCTGAATTTTGGGCCTTCATCCAGACAGGGTGGTATACCTTATGGATGAGGCAGATCTCATCCACGTTAGCCAACGCCATACCCTCATCTGACAATGGAAGGAAGGTTAGAGATCTGACGGCTAGAATCCGCGTTTGTGGCAAGTTTGAAAATTTAACGAGTCAATTTATACTGGATGGACAGTGCCAAAAAATAGCACTCTCAATCGTTTTGACCTGCTCATAGGCATACACGGTTAGGACTCCCATATTCAATTGAACCCTGGCCCCACTTGCCAGAACTGAAAACTAGCGTGTACTGTCAAAAACAGGTTGCCTATAATAATTTCCAGCTCTTGATGCAATTGATGATGCATTTTGATGCTATACACGTGGCATTCCTTCAAACCAAATTAATCCCCCCAAACTGTAGTCCCCTCTAGCCAAATGGATGTCTAAAATGAATTGCCAGTAACCAGTTTTGGGGTTACGATCAAGGGGGCAGATCCTACATTTCCATGTCATTCCAAACATGTGGCACAAATGCTTAGAATCTAAAACCACTAATTTTGTATTTCCAACACTATATGGGGCAGGGTTTTTATATATATAATATATATTATATATATATATATATATATATATATATATCCAAAGAATTGGATGATTCTAGCCCTTGAACGCAAGCATACAAAAGTACACTAAAAGACTGAAATCAGCAACGGCTACTATCAAGCAAGTGAAGGCCCATTTGTTAACAAGCCCAATTTATGGTGGCGAACCCCAACAAAAGCAACACGGAAAGAGTGCTCGACCTGAACGATGGCCAGCTTTCTTACATCGCAAAGGAGAGGAAAGAGGTAATTTAACTAGGCACATGGGTTCTCCATTCATGAGTTGTTAGACTCACGACTGGCTTTCTTTAAGATTAATCCAGCCATAGCAAAAATTCGGTTGGGGAAAAACCCACAAACTGCCGTCAACAGGCTGACAGGATGCTATGTCTGGTTCTGATCACTACACGCATCCGCCCACATTTGAGAAATAATTGGCATTACCTATATGATAACAATCGACAACACAAGTCCCCTTCATATTGATCATCTTGGTTGTTCTCCATCCCTTCGGATCCTCCATCTCATCTTTCGGGCATCCATATTGATCTTCTACCGAAAAAAAAAAGAAGAAAAGCCTAGACATCTTCATGTTTTTACCCATATTTGCACCCTCCATTCTATTTGTTTCAGTACTGGAGATCCCAAACTCCGGAATATCTCATACAAACCCCAATTTTCAAGCCCTAGAGCATATACAGATGGACAATTAGGGTTCCATCGAAAACACCATTGTCGAGAGCTGGGATATCAAGAATATTGAAAGGAAATTCTTTCTTTTTTTAAAAAAAGCCAATCCGCCTTGGTTCATCCATGGAGGGATCACAAATGGTTTGATTATGCCAACCATCAGTCACTGTGAAAATCATGTTTATCAGACAGCTGCCTTTGAACCGAGAAATTTAAGTGTGGCTCAAGATCCGCATTCACAAATCAACAACTCTTTGGATCATTTGCCTCCGTGAGAATCTGGACCATACACAGATGACCCACCATAGTGGGTAAACTCCAGGATACATGGCACTGGTGTGCCATCTTTCTCTTCTTGTATTCAGCATAGGCAACTTCCGATTGTTTGTTTGTTTTGTTTTTTTACTAGGTCTCAATTCATTTTGTTTTCTTTAGGTTTTGATATGATATTTCATTGGGTGCACGTTGCAGGCCACATCAAAAGTAGCCACATAACACCAGTTCAAAATGCACCGGAGCCTTGTCTTTGCAGTGACAATTCACTCAAAACAAATTGGAACTCTTCAACAAGAACTGACCTCTGTTCATAGGACAATCATAAGAGACTTTCGGGACCACTCCAAATCAGAAGTGTCGTTTGAGCAGACTACACCAGTATGAAGTCAGTCCAATTGTGGAAGTCAATGAGTGGATGATTAAATGACAGCATTTACTCCAAGAGCATCTTACCCCACAAGCTAAATCCAATCGCATTTTAATTTTGATTTTGATTTTTTTGATTTTATTTTTTTTTGTTATCTTTTTCTTGGGTTTTGATTTTTTTTTTTTTTTTTTTTTTTTCCTTACATTGATATGATTTTTCAGTGTGTTGATGTTCTGAAATAACCAGACCCGGGTACACAATGAAACATCATACAACTTAAGAAAGAAAAAGCATGAATAAAAATATCAGATAATTTAAACCCAAGAAAAAAATATACCCAAAAAAAAAATAAAAATCAAAATGCAGTCAGCTTTTGTGGGATACGATGCTCTTGAACTTGTCCCTTTGATCAAGCTGCTAATCGACTTCCAAAACTTAGGAGGGCCATGCCAGTGTGGTCCTCTACCTTGCGCACTTCTGAATGCAAAGTGGAAGTAAGTTCGCTATCTAGTGCACTGTTTCATTCCAACGATTAGATATCAACTAATGTTGAAAAGCATCCAATTTTCCTTGGGTGGATTTGCCACTGCAAAGTGAAGGCTTCTGCCCTACCATTGGGGGTCGTCGTTTGGGAGCGTGCACTCAGTGATAATTGGTGTGAATCAGAAAAGTTTGTGCATTCGAGTGTATTTGGTGTGAATTGGATTCCAACTCATACCAAATACACCAAAAGCCTCTCGTTTTGAAAACGCATAGAGGCCCGGGGATTCCAATTCACATGGATTCCAATGCCATATCAAATTCATTCTCAAACGACCCCTTGGCTTCTGCTCATTCCATATTGGAGCTTCTGCTCACGTGCAGCTCCTTTTGACTAGGGTTGCAATATCAACCTAATGAAACATCATATCAGAACTTTAAAAAAAGAGGGACAAAAAAGGAGTCAAAATCAAATAATCAAAACCCAAGAAAAGACAATCAAAATGGGATCTGCTTAGGAGGGATACATGCCGGATAAACCCTGGCCCAATTGCGCCAAGGTTGCCATGCCAAATACAAGAAAATGAGAAAGTTACCATGCTTAGCAAGATTTTTGAATGATACGAGTCCCCACATGGATAGAGCATGCCCCAAAAACCTTTCAAATTAAATGATCACTTTGACCAAAAAATATTAAATGTGGACCACTGTTCTCTCTCATTTTAATAGTTCATATCATTATCATCATTATCTAAGCCTTATCCCAATTCCCAACTAATTGGGGTCCACTACATGAATCATTTTCAGCCATTCCACTAAATCAATGGCCATAACTTCAGTTAGATACTGTTCAAAAAAAAAAAAAAAAAAAAGAACCTTCAGTTCCATAGGTCATAAGTCTTTTCTTACTACCTCCAACCATACCCTTTTGGGCCTTCCCCTCGCCCTTTTAGAGTGCTTCAACTTGTACCAACTCACTCCTAACCGGCACAAATCTTGGTCTCATTGCACATGAGCAGACCATCTAAGGCTACTTTCCTTCATCTTATTACTTATTGGTGCGATTCTTAAGTTCCCTTGAATGCATTCATTTCTAATTCTTTCCTTCCTTGTCTTGCCACTCATCCATCTCAATATCCTTATTTCAGTTACACATAGGATGAAAATGTTATTCCACAACTGCCCAACATTCTCTCCCATAAAGCATGGATGGTCTTATAGCCTATAAAATGTCCCTTTAGTTTTTAGTGGTATGCCACGATCACATAAAACTCCAGAGGCACATCTCCACTTCTTCTACCTTGGCTTGAATTCTATGGGCAACATCTTTCCTTTTCAATCTTTCTACCCTCATGAAATATTGACCCAAGATATCAAAAGTGATCATTTTGGGAAACTTCTTGGTCAGCAATCTTAACTGATTCTTCATTCCTACTTCGATTGTTATTTGTTACTAAATTGCAGTCCACATACTCTATTTTAGTCAGACTAATTTTAAATCCTTCAGATTATATTCCATATACTTCATTTTAGTAGTTCATATGTAGGCCACAAATAAAATGGTTAAGATTATTCTAACAAGGTCTAAATGAAGTTATGGCCCTTGAAAGAGTGGAATGGCGGAAGGGATTCATGTAGCTGAAGTGTGTGCCGTATCGGTATCGGTTGGCGTAACGGTGACCTCCAAAACCGATACGGATACGGGGGCGTAACGGCGATACGGGAGCGTAACGGCCCGTAACAGCGCAAAAAATTTTTGTTGCCAAAAAAATATGAAAAAATATGGATTAAATCCCGAATATTCTAAGCATTCCAAATATGCATTCATTTATAAATTGGAACATGTTTATGGTGGTGTAACGGTCCACTCTTTGGTGAGAAGTTGTATCGGACTATCTGATGAATTTATGAACCAAATAACCTGAATTTGACTACAAAATTCATATATTTAATTTTCTAACTATCTACTATCAATGATAGATATATTAGAATGAATGTAATATGAAAATATCTTACATTAGGTGTTTGCAATTATTTTTGAGGAATTTCTCGAACACCTTGACAAGGAGATAAAACTCTTGGTGAATACATGCGTAAATAGAAAAAAATATAAAAAAAAATTATTAAATGGCACCCCAAATCTGAAAAATGCACATTAACATGTTCTACTATGATTAACACATCATATGGCATGATTAAAACAACAAAACAACCATTAAAAATTGATTTTTCAAATTTTAAAAAAAATGGTCAAAATTCATGCGTAAATAGAAAAAAATATAAAAAAAATATTAAATGGCACCCCAAATCTGTAAAATGCACATTAATATGTTCTACTATGATTAACACATCAAATGGCATGATTAAAACAGCAAAACAACCATTAAAAATTGATTTTTCGAATTTTAAAAAAAAAGGGTCAAAATTCATGCATAAATAAAAAAAAATATTAAATGGCACCCCAAATCTGTAAAATGCACATTAATATGTTCTACTATGATTAACACATCAAATGGCATGATTAAAACAGCAAAACAACCATTAAAAATTGATTTTTCGAATTTTGAAAAAAAGGGTCAAAATTCATGCATAAATAGAAAAAAATATTAAAAAAATATTAAATGGCACCCCAAATCTGTAAAATGCACATTAATATGTTCTACTATGATTAACACATCATATGACATGATTAAAACAACAAAACAACCATTAAAAATTGATTTTTCGAATTTAAAAAAAAAAGGGTCAAAATACATGCGTAAATAGAAAAAAATATTAAAAAAATATTAAATGGCACCCCAAATCTGAAAAATGCACATTAACATGTTCCACTATGATTAACACATCATATGACATGATTAAAACAGCAAAACATATTTAAAAAATTATAAATACCTATTTTTGACGAATTCGGAATTTCTGAAAAATGGCCCACCAAGCTTCGATTCAACAAAATCCATAATATAATGTGTTTTTATCTCAAATGCCCAGCCAAGGTTGGTCGAAATTGGTAGTAGAAGGAGTGAGAAGCAGTTTGGAAGCAAGAAATTTGAAAAAAAACAGCAAAAAAGGAGCTTAAAACGAAATTTTTTTTTACCGTTTTTTGACCGTTACGGGTGGCCCGTTACGGGTCGACCGTTACGCCCGTAACGGACCGATACGGGCCCGTATCGGCCGATACGGGTGCAAAAAAACGTAACGGCCGATACGACCCCGTATCGCGTAACGGCCACCGCCGTTACCGATACGTATCGGCCGATACGCCCGTATCGTAACGGATACGGGACACCTTGAGCTGAACCCAATTGGTTGGGCTAAGGCTTAGATGATTATGATTATTCTGAAAAGGAGAATTCTGAGGCATGGCCCATCCAATGTGGAACTCCATGGTCTGGAGTAACAAAGATGCTTAAGAGTGGGGAAGACAATGTATGAGGATACAATAGAGATGAAAGATGGTGGTAAAAAGGGATGATCCAAATTGCCTAGTCAGGGGCATACACAAATAGACGGATTGTAGAAGAAAGGTCCATACAAAAATGGATGGACAGGATGCAAAATAGAGAAGAAGAGTGAACCAGAATCTGAATGCATGGTCTAGATGGGTGATGTCCATCCAACAAGTCCAAATACAACCAGGTGCATGGAAAGGATTCCACAAACAGCAAATTATAGTGCTTCTCAAAAGTAAACAGTGACAAACAGTATGGGAGGCATATTTATCCTAATGACCCAGGAACAAAATGATTTCCTGTTAGGGTAAAAAACAAGGGAGCCTCTGAAGAGCCTAAATTAAATGTTTTAGCAGAAAGAATCCAATAATTTTCAGCCCTTCGATGTAATATTTTCCCCTTAGCAGCAGCAACAAAATCCTACGAAAACCAATTTTTCATCCTTTAAAGATGTGAAACGATAGTCAAAATATCAACTCCGCAATAGTCACAAACACATTAAGGTCCAACAAACATGGCTTTAGAAGTCCATAGCAGCCATTAGAAGTAAAGACATGCAAGCTACAAATACAGGATTCTAAAAGCACTACTCCCCAAATAAAAAAACAGTTGTCCATACAGCATAATTTCCGTGCAAACGAAACCATACCTTTCAGGATAGCAGCTTCATGAGTAAAATAATTTGCACCTTGATTCCACTGACAACATTCATTAGACACAACACATTAGAAGCAAACTAAAGCGAAAATAGAAAGATCGGATCCAAAAGAATGAGGAGTTTCTCTCAGACCCTTACCGGAAAGGTAATTCTAAATGATGCTGATGACAAGCATCCTTAGCGATCATGTGAGAGCGATCGATCAGATCGCTGATAATCCCGATCCTTGTCTCGAGTCTTCTCCTTCTCACGTGGAACAGAACTATCCCGATCGAACTGTTCATGGTAATCATCAGGCTCCATTCGGTCATACCTCTCATGATCATGTTCACTCGCAGCACGATCGTATCGCTCCCGGTCACTCTGGGGCCCATCATGGTCATATGGTTCCTGATCATGCTGATGGTCGTAATGATCATAACGTTGACGCTCATGATCAGGTTCAGAATGTCCATATCCACGCCCATGCTCATACCATTCATTACCATATTCGGGCTCAACGTGATCATATTCCCTTTCCCTTTCATCAGGTCGTCCTCGTTCATGCTTTGGCTCAACACGGTCAACACGGTCATAGTCAGAATCCCTGTCACGAGTACGCCCAAGATCATGTTCGGCATCACCACGGTCATAGTCCCTATCCCTATCACGAGTGCGTTCACGGCCTCTATCCCGATCACGCTCCCGATCACGGTCGCGATCGTACTCACGACCTCGATCCCGTTCGCGATGCCTATCACGATCACGTCCTCTATCTCTCTCCCTGTCCCTCTCTCTATTTTTGTCACGGTCTCTGTGGTGCCTATCATCTCTAACATCACGATCTCGTATCTTGTCATATGAGTGCTCGCGAGATTTCTCACGATCCCGCTCTCTTTCCCTTCCTCTTTCCCGAGACTTCTCCCTGTCCCTGAAAAATTGTTTTCAAAAGAAGTAAGAAAATATAGTGAAGATAATGTTGGGAAAGAATGAGACCTTAAAAATAAAACGAAATTCATTTCCTCAGACCAAACTTGGATTTCTTTTTTATAACCCTGTTGATCATTAATTGCATAAAAAGCTTTTGAGTCTGCTAAAAGCCTGTGAAGTATGAATCGATCCTACACCAAGCAAGCAACATAGCTCCAAATTTAAGTGAAGAAGAAGGTAAAAAGCGAGTAAGACTTACCGGTCAACATGACGGTCATCACGTGCCTTTGGCTCCTCAGATCGAGGTGGTCCTCCAGATGCTATCTGCTGTGGTTCCCTGAGTAGTTGAAGAAGAAACTTAGACTTTATATGCATGTCATTCAAACCAGGTTAAGTACAAAAACATGAACTGATTGGAACTCAGTCTTACAACTCAAATGGTGTGTGTGTGTGTACCAATAAATTAGATATTTGATGAAGGAGAGATGTAATTGGACTTCCCAGGGCCACTGGACACTGAGGTTCCAACCAAATGGAAATCTGAGCCACACAAGAGGAATTGAGTTTTTCAAAGGTTCCCTCTCCAACCAAGGAATCATTGAAGCAGTCACGAAGTGACCAAGGTGGGTCTAGATCTCAATGCAAAACCATGGAATATTATCCTCTGGATTGGGAATTTAGCACTGAACTATAAATGTGGTGTTCCACCATGTTTCAAGGAAGCAAATGGGAGAGCAGAAATGCTTGCAAAGGAGGGAGAGTCAAGAATCATTTATTATATGAAACACTATATCCAATTTCTTGATGGATATTTGTACCCTTTTCTTCTTTTAATAAAATCATGTTGCTCATAAAAGATAAGGAACGAAAGAAATAAACTAACCAAACAATAGGTCAATAGCAATTACACAACACTTAAGAGTCTCAAAAAGCACAGGCTACCTAATCAAAACATTTAGGAAAATTTTTCCTATGATCTTGTTACACTTTATAATGAGATTAAGGGTTTGAGGTTGTCCCTGATTTGATTGGTAGACCTCAGAGGTTGGAGTAATTGAACCAGAGCAGGAAACTGAGGGTCAAATACTAGTAAAATTTTAACTAACATAAAATGATGATTCTATCTAATCAACTTATCGGATGCAACTGAAACATTAAACAATGATGATGGAAAGTATAGACTCAGCCTTTCTAGGATCCAAAAGCAACTAAGCGACTAAGATTGGTGATATTCTGAAGCTGGGGCACCATCCAGTTCAAACTATGAATTACTGGTACAACAAATTCATGGCAAGGATGAATAGAGTATCGATGCTTAAGAAGGATAATATGCCATCTGCTAGCTCACATGCATATGCAAGTAATACCATGTCCACACCACCAAATTTGCCAGCATGGCAAAAAGGTACAACATCCACATGGGCAACCAGGTGGGCCGACACTGAAGATGATATCAGCAAAAAACTAAGGCCGGTCCACTGATCTGGTGGACCGCGATCTAAAAAATAAATGGAACAGCTTAGAAAACATCAGCCAAGTTTTCTTCAGCTGTACACTTGTTCGACAAACTGTAGCCCCCTGATCAATGGACCAAACTCTCTTATGCCAGGGCATCTATATAATCTCCCCAACCCAATGCATGGACTGGAGCTCATATGTGCCATGCTGGTATATATTGTTGCATGTACATGAGCTGCCTTGTACATGTGTCCACATTATATGCTATGTAAAACTTCCCTTTAATCAGCATATAATCTAACAAAAAGCAACCAGGTTGGCTTCTTGCTATCAAGAAATATTATGAACATATGCTATATGATTAATTCCTGTCATAAAATAATGATTCAACCAATTGCAGAATAAAAATCATAGTAGGAACAATAGAAGCTGGTTTTATATATATATATATAATATATATATATATATATATATATATATATATATATATATATATATATATATATGGAAATACGTAGGAGTTCTATAATTTTTTAAACAACCATCATATTACCATTTGCACTGGAGTCATGTAATGTAATACATAGGCACTCACCATGCCATGGTAAATAAAAGTATAAATACAAGGATCCATGCAACTTGCTAGCATAGGACTCCTGGGTTGTGTAAGTACAGATGGATAAAGGTGTGTGCATATGCATTGCAAATTTATATAGGAATTATAGCAATTACACATCCAAGATCGGACAAAAGGAAAAAGCAAGTACCTTCCAGAGTACTTCTGATTAAGATCTTCACCGCCTACCCTGGTTGACCCAAGTCCACCACCCAATCTGCGGGGTCTCCAATTTGGAACAGTCCTCCCACGTTCAACATCCACAAGTACTCTTCTGTTATCCAGCTTCCGTCCATCAGCTTGTTTGTATGCAGCTGTAATAAGCAGAGAATCAGCATCGACAAGCAGCATCCAAAAGCAAGTTCATGGAATGATCACAAGCGCTGATCACAAAGTTGCACTCATAGATGCTAAGGGCCTATTTTGGGTGCCACTTAAAAATGAGTTCATCTCATTTTAGTTAACCATAATTAAGTATTATAGAACATATTTCTTCTTGGTAAGATTTAAAATAAACTCAATAACCAAAATAAATGATCTCTAATAGATAAATATGATCATCTAAAATGAGTTAAGCGCCCATATAGGACCTAAAAGACTAACTAATCACTTCTTCAAAAGTCCTTTGAGAACATACTCTTCATGTCCCGTGTATGCGTGTATTCAACAAATGCATAGCCTCTAGGCTTATTTGTCTCTTTATCGGTAATCAAACGAACCTGAGATGATCACAGGACAAAAAAGATACTACAATCAGAACAGCGATCATAGCTAAATGAGAAAGAAAATAAAAACATAAATTAAAGCCAAAGAGTTCTGGCAACTTGGAAATGACCAAGAGCTTACAGTTAAAAAAATATTTTTCAGAGACACTAAATCCTAAACGGCACGGTAGACAGGCACTATGCCTCACTAGCCGTGCTCACCTTTTAAGGTGTACAGCTTCGCCATGCAGGACGCATCACCACCGTTGCAATTGAGTTGGGAGAAAACTGATGTACTTGGCCGACTTAAGTGTGTGAAACAGTACCAACCCCCTTACCAGGGAAATTTTAAAAAGTAGCAAACTAGGCACTATGAAAAAATATAGAAAATACCAGCTTATCTTCTGAATCTCGGACAGATTTTGGCCTTAAAGTCAAAAATAAAAATTTTCAGTAGCAACATAAATCCAAAATACCCAGAAATCAAATAATGACAAAAACCTGCTAGTACCCGCGACTTATGTTTACCAGCACCCGGATATCAAGGAGGGAGAGGTTGATGATCTCCTTTCATAGCTTGAGAGTAAAGGATAATAAGACACTGCATCACTACCCTGCTTACCTTTAAGGTTTTAGAGCTTTTCCATGAAGGATGCAGCACCACCCGGTGGAATTTAGTTGGCAGGAAAAAAGAACAAGGTACGTGTCCCAATCACGAAACAGATCAAATAGCACCCCCTTACCACCAGGGATGTTGCTTCAAGTAGCAAATGAAAAACCAATTTCTAGAATCTAGTCTCTTTGGAATCCCTAGAATAACTTCTCTTTTTAGAATAATCCCTAGAAGAAGAATTTCTGGTGGCCATCAAAATCAAAGCAAAACTTACCAGAGGAAACATAGATGCAACAGACCCACATTTCCGTGGTGACAAAGATACCTTTATTACTCCCTATTTGCATTTGCCCAGCGCCTTAGAAGCTTGAGAAAAGGGAGATGTGAGTCATCCCCATTATTAACTTGAATGCGAAAGCTATCAAATTGAAGCACTAATCATCTCTAGGTGTACTCACTTTCAAGGTTTACAGCTTCACCACAAACCGCCATTGGAATTGAGTTGGCATAACAATAGGCATTCATGACCGACTTACCAATTGGCAAACCCTTTAACCACCCCCTTACCAGGGATCTCACCATAATTAACAAAACAAAAACCAGGAAGAATAAAGAAGCTAGGGATACCAGGTGGTCATCAGACTTAGAGATTTGCTATTGGCATTTCAAGAATGCATGTGGAGACAAATAAAAACATACCAAGTATTGCTTTTAGTGGTTAAAAACCTGCTATGTAACTCCTGATTTGTTAAAAAAAGATAAATTTAAGAACACGGAGGGTAGTAATCGCTTTTCAAAAGGTTGAAAATAGCAGAAGAGTTTTAGAACTTCTAGAAGGGAAAAATAGTGGAAAAAGTTTTAGAACTTCCAGAAGGGAAAAGACCATGTTAGTGCAATATGTTCATTGACACTCTTACCGAAGTCAAGAGCAATAACCTGAGCCCCCTCTGGGGATGCTCTAAGATACCTACCCGCTTGATTGGCCCATAAGCTTCAAACTCCCTTTTGATTCTATGTTCCGTGGTCTCATAGTTCTGGCAAGAGTCAGGCAATAGAATTGACATTAACTCAAATTGCAAGATAAAATTACAAATCACCAGAATTCGAGAATTATCAACAAGCAAACAACAAATACTCACAAGCCTCGCCACAAACAGTGTCTTGTAGGGATCTCCTGATATGTTTGGATCATTGGAGGGATCATCTGCATAGAAGGCATAGAATTGTAAGAACAAAGCCTCCATACTATCATCAGAAATTAAACATCAAAGCCAGCAACTTTTTAGTAGAAAAGAGGGGCATAGTTACATTTCTGAAGCTCTTCAGCAGCCTTTATGGCACCCTTTTCCAGCCGAAGACCGTGAATTCTAGCTCTTCTTTGTGTCTGTACAAACCAATTTTATAAGCCAAAAACTGGAATAGACATAGATCATTCCACAAACAATGGAAGCAAGATACACTGCACATAACCTCTGAACACGTGAAAAACAAAATAGGCATTCATGAGTCCCAGCCTCCCTTGCTACCTCCCTCCCTCCAATGGTTCCTTCCACTCAGCAATCTAATAAGGTGTTGTGGTGAAAAGAATTACCCCCAAACAGCTAATCTAATAAGGTGTAAATGGTTAGGGATAGTTAATGTGGCAGGCCTATGCAGCCATATCAGCTATTGTCACAGGTTTCTGTAGTTTTAGGTCCAATCATCTCAAGAAAAAAGAACAGCAGATATTTCTGCATGCTCTAAATTAGTCTGATGAGTTAGAAGAGAATGGAAAGCTAAAATAGAAGGCCGCGTATTACCTAGATCTTGGCATCATGTTGTATCCTATTAAGCACTGAACAAAGTTCTATTAAATATTTATTCCTTCTGTTTTACGCATGTGTCACTTGCACAAGGAATATGTTAGTGTCAGACACGAAAACAAGGTGTCAGGCACAAGGAGAGACAAGTCAGAAAAGGGCCAATAAAAAAAGAGGTGCAACTCTGAGTGACTCCTTTTTTACTGGTAACTTTGAGTAACTAGTACATTTAGAGCATACAAAAAAGATGTTTGTCAATGGTGAAATTGTCAAAGGAATCACTGTAAACTTCTGATTTGGTGCTGTCCATTGGCACATGTTTAAAAAATGTCATTGCATGCTTCACCTATAGTTGCACAAAGTGTCAAGTGAAGCAGCAAAAAATTCAGGTGCGGGAGTAGGGAAGCATCTATTTCAAATGTAAACAGGTAGAAATAGGTAGGAAGCAGGACTGGGAGCCAGAGTCCAAAGTGCAGTTCAAAGAGGGAGCAGCACCTAGTTAGAAGGATCCTGCAACTAAGGTTTCACTATGTGAGGTGTCCATTTGGGGCATGTTATATGCAGTTTAAATTTAAAAAAATGAAAAGGAAAAAAAGTGTCAAACTCAGGACTCTCTAGAATACATACTTCAGAGAATTCATTACATGGGAGTTGTTTGCCTTGGGGAGCAAGAATTATGACCTCCCACAGAAATAAATGGACTGGTTTACCTGATGTCAATATTTTAAGGTGAAAGAAACAAATATATGCATTTTTTAAATGGCAAAAGATTTATGCGAATAAATGTGCACCCATCGAAAACACTATACAAGCATAATGAAATCATTTCAAGGAAACAATTATTTGTCCAAAAAGCGGAACAAATCTGCACAACTTGCACTATCCACAGGATACAACTTGGGATGCCATCAAGAAAAATATCTACAAGTAGCATCTATACAACCGAGCATGTGAAGGAGAATATCCCACGCAGTAGGGTTTCTTACCGGAGTTTCACCCTTTTGGACTGGAGGAGCATACTCAGGATCTCCTGGTTCAGCAAAATTACTCACAAACTGTGCCATGCCTACAAAGAAACAGAAAAATGAATTTCAGCTCAAGTGAAAAAAAATATTGAAAGATTTTTCAGCTCAAGTAAAATGCCTCAATATTACAATGAAATGCATCCTTGAAAAATTCTGTATACCTGTATATGGTAGGCATTTCCTTTTCTCAGGAGGAGGTTTATATTCCAATGGAGGCCGGGGTTCAAAAAGCTTCAAAAGGTTAGAGGTCAGTCCAGTAGGATGGCTCTGCCCAATCTGCACAAAATTACCACAAAAAGTGGATAAGGAGATGAATAAAATTTCTAAGCAGTAGATGGATCCTTCACCATATGAGGATGGAGTGAAGTAAAAAGGTGAAAAATATAAATCGGCAATAATATGGATAAAGAAAAATGTGAACCAAATAAATACTCAAAATGCTTAGTGAGTAAACTCCAGAATCACAAACGAGAAGTTATACTCCCAGCTTATCATAATGAAAATAAACAAATAAATAAGTTGAGTGTACAGCCTGCCAAAGATTATTGCAATAAGATCAGGAAGGGAATGAAATTCCCAGAATACAGAAAGACTGCGAGGCACTAGAGAGAGAAAGCTCATGAACAAGCTGATTGGTGCTGTTATCAACCAGGTTAAATGAAAACCAGCAGCCACAGCACAAATCTCCTGAAATACAGAGGGAACATCACATCTACTCCCGGTTATAGAGAATGGTTGATGCTTATAATCCTTGAAAGCTTTGTTGTTGAGCACCCAAATGCAAACATTTGCTTTAATTTTCTGCCAAATCTTCACCACAGGAGATTTGTCATCATTAAATATGTGTCTGCTTCTGATTGTTGCTGAGGCTCTTAGTCGTATGCTTTCTAAAGGTCATTCGGAAAATCTCTTTCGAGGTTTCGAGATTTTTAACTTTCCTCAATCTATCAACGACCTTCAGTTTGCAGATGATACTAATTTGTTCTATGAGGCTTCTAATTCTCAAGTGGATACTCTTAAGGATTGCAGTTAGATGGTTTGAGGTAGTCTCTGGTCTTAGCATTAACCTTGCTAAGAGTGAGCTGTTGGGTATCAATATTTCCCAAGCTGAGGTAGAGGAATTCGCTGGCATTTTTGGACGCTGCCCCGGATCCTTTCCTTCAACTTACCTAGGGCTCCCACTATGTTTAGGTAAGCCAGCTTTACATCTTTGGGATAGGGTTTTGAAACGGTTGGAAAAGAAACTCTCCTTGGAAAAGCAAATTCCTCTCTCTTGGAAGTAGAATTAACCTCATCTAGGCCTCTTTATCAAACCTTCCCATTTATTTTTAGTCCCTCTTTAAATGCCCGAACTCAATTTTGGATCGCATTGATAAGCTGAGGGACTTTTTGTGGCAAGGAGGTGCAGAGTATAAGAAATTCCACCTTCCCAATTGGAATGCGGTCTGTAAACCTGTGTCTGAAGGTGGTGCAGGTATCAAGCGCTGGGATATGGTCAATTCATCCCACCTAGGTAAATGGGTGTGGAAGTTTGGGTCAGAAGAACCCAATCCCTGGAGAAGGGTAATTGTGGCTAAGTATGGCACCTCTGCCAATGGTTGGTGTCTTTGTACAAAGCTTCCTTTATTTGGAAGCTGGTGTAGAAAATGTTGCCTATTAACGAGGCGGGGACTTGTTTCATGATGGGAAATGGGATGAGAGTCTGCTTTTGGGCAGATGTTTGGTGTGGAAACGTCCCTCGGCGGGGACTTGTTTCGTGACGGGAAATGGGATGAGAGTCTGCTTTTGGGCAGATGTTCGGTGTGGAAACATCCCTCTTAAGGACTTATTCCCTGCCTTAATAAACCTATATCCTTCAGCCAACATTTCAACAGCGTCTTGCTTCTCTTCCGGTCCTAATGGGGGTATTTGGATTGCCCCATGTAAAGGAACCTTAATGATTATGAATAGGCAGACTTAGTCTCACTGTTGTCCTTGTTGCGGGATAAGGCGTCAGCCGTTGGAGAGAAAGATTTGATGTTCTGAAGTTTCTCTAAGAAAGGAGAGTTCTCGATGTGGTCCCTCTACTTGACGTTGACTCATTCTTCTTCCGAAGACGGTCCACGCCAACAATGGAACTATTTCTAATGGTATGATTGTAAATCCTAATCACCTCCTTGAATTGCCCATAAAAAGAGATACAACAAGAGTAATGCTACGGCGATTCACTCGGGCAATTCGCCGAGCAATTCACCATAGTACAGCGACACATGTCTTCACCCTCTCTGTGTAGGCAATGTGGGCCCTGCATGATGTATATGTGAAACCCAATCTATCCATCACATGGGCCAGCCATTTTAGGAGGTAAGCCTGAAAATCATGATGACCCAAAACTCAAGTTGGCCACACCATAGGCAACTGTGGGAATAGAGATGTCCACCGTTGAAATCTTGTGGGGGCCCAATGCGATGTTAATATGGCATCCAACCCCTTCACAATGTGAGTACATGGAGGATGAAGGGCAAAACCAAATATATGCTTTATTCAAGACTTTGGTGGGTCACATGATGAGTTCAATGGTGTGTGTCCTATCCCACTGTTACTTGTGGTGTGGCTCACTTGAGTTTTGGATGGACCTGATTTTTGGGATCAAATGTTACAATGATCTGTTGTGAATAATGAACGAAATAGATTTCACCCGAACATCATGATGCCCCCATATGTATTTATGTCGTCCCTGATGCCTCCTTCAATTAAATGCAGAGTAAAGGACATGTGTCGATATAATAGGGTGAATTGCCCCCCCATGCGACTCACTGTAGCATTACTCATATAAGAATAATACAATATTTAACCCAAGGATATGCATGGTATTCTCAGGTTTATGGTTGTGCTTGAGTCTGTATAAGTGGGGCAATGGTTCAGTGATCTAGACTGCCAATCTAATGGGCTCCACTCAAAGGGATTAACCCTCCTGATCATCATTCTGTGTACAAATTGAGGATTAGAATAATAAAAAGATTTTTGTTTTTTTTAAAAAAAAAAAAGAAAAGAAAAAAAGAAGCAATGGTCCACGTTAATGGAAATGTGCTGAAAATTGGTAGGCAAAGGATCATAGAGGGTGGGGGGTTGTTAGGATGCCAGTAAAATCCTTAGTTGGAAAGGGTTTACAGGTAAACACTTTACAGGCAGGTTTTTGAATGGAAAATTTTGCCTGACAAAGTGTTTGCAAGTTGTAAACACCTAACAGGTAAAGCCGCACTTTTTTTCCAGGCAAAAAGAAATGTTTCAGATTATAGGTAAAGTCTTTACAACTGGAAATACATTAAACATACTAAAACATGATGCTTAATACACACTCGTGCTTTGTGGCGCCCACTGCGATGTGTACTATACAGCCAATCTGCCCATCATGTTAGTCCCTTGATGGTTTCCTATGGCCCCGGAAAAATAGCCCGATTGATCATCAAATAAGCTGATGAGACGCCAACACCCTGAGAGATTCTTTGGGATGTCAACTCTCCACTGCAGGGACCATCAAATCTACAGTCTGAATCAAGGATCGCATGGGCCTCACAGGTAAAACTCAAACCCCAAGGTATTCACGATCAAATACACTAAATATATATATACCGAATCTATATTTCATCCTTGATCAAGCCAAACAAAAATGGAAAACATAAAATCAGATAACCGGATCGAGAGAATCTAGGTTTACGAAACTACCGAGATCAAATCGCTACGCAGCAGAAAATCAGACCCATCCGGATCGAGAAATAAAACGGATCAACCATCACAAAAAGGGGGGAATCGAGAAATAAAATGAATCAACCATCACAAAAAGGGGGGAATCGAGAAATAAAACGGATCAACCATCACAAAAAGGGGGGAGGCGGATGATCGACATAGAAGGAGGCTAGGGTTTCGAGATAATCGAATGGAATTTATACGGAAAGGGAAGAGGAATACCAGCTTCAATTGAAGAACGTTGGCTCGGTTCTGGGCTTTGGTGCGAGCTTGAACGGCTGCATCTCTGTTGCGCATGAAAGCATCGTTGTAATCTCCCATCTTGATCAAATCCTAGGATTTCCTCCTCCTTTTTCTTCTTTCCAATTTTCGCAATGAGAAGAAGACGATTTCTCGGTCGGCGGAGGAAAGAAAGGAGGGTTTTTTTCGATCTGGTCTTTTATAGGCACGCCGAGTGCCAAATGCACTCGCGCGAGAGCGAGCTTGTTTTTAGCGTGGCCTCTTACACGTGGGAATGTAACAGGCGTGTGCGAGATCCAAGCCGCTTATCATGTTGGCCTTACTCTTTAGATGTTGTGGCTCAAGAATCAGGCTGGTCAGGTGAACATGTGGGTCACGTGTCGAAAGAAATATACCATGAGCAATGATCTACGTTACCTGATGATGGAACTTGGGTGAGGAGTGGCTTGGAACACACGTGTGATAGCTTAACAGAAGTTCAAGCGTGTGGGATGCGGATTGCCTGACCGAATCACCCGGTGTATCCCGGTAGAACCGGGACGCGGATTAGCTGATGACAGGTTGAGTAGAAACCCGCTATTGATGTGACGTTTAGGTAGGCCCACTAATGTATGTGCTAGATGAGAAATCTAAACAAGAATAATCGGGTCGGCCTGATCTACTCGAACAAGTTAACGAGGTCTCGGGAGGAGGATACTATGTCAAGTATGAGTCAACCCCTAAGTTACGATTGTAGGTTAGTCGAGACAAGCTCTCCACTAATGAATCACGACTCAAAACTAGAACTTTGATTAGTCGATCCGAACCCTCATCCTTATCTGAAGAAGGATGACTAAGCCGAGCTCTGATCTTCGTCCTCAGCTTTATTCAGTGAACTCCGACCTCATTGATCTACCGACAAACTCCGACTATTAGTACTCGGTCTCAGGTCTACACAGTCTAAGACCGAACCCGGGTGCAGATACTTCATATGCCGAGGCTGAGTCCGGGCCCTTGTGAGGACACTCCGTATGCCGAGCCTAGAGACCAACCTAAATACGGACGTGACCGAAGATCACGCTCAAGGATATGCGCCCTTAAAACACGATACGCCGCATGATCCAAAGGTTACGAATAATATCTCCACGATTGCAATCGATTGCACAAATCTTGCCGAGATTAACGGACGTGGATCATTCAATCCTCAAGTATAAATACCAGGGAACCCCATTGTTACAGGTATGCAATATCTCGCACCCTCTTTCTACATTCGACTTAGACCCAGATTCTCTAGCCTGACTTAGGCATCGAAGGGTCCCCCGGCTAAGACAGAGTCTCCTTTACTCACCCTTTTGTGCAAGACCAAGGTTTGTTGAAGATTAGCAGCATTGAGTGGAGGGTGGTCCAGATTTTAACCTCTACAGAGATTATTTTAAAATATGAGCCAAAGAAAGAGATAGATCTAAAGCTTAAGTGGGCCTACCATAGAAAACAGTGGAGGAGAGTGACACTCTTCGTTGAAACCTTCCTATAGTCCGCCATAATGTTTATTTGAGATTCAACGTGATTATAAATTAACGCAGAGATGAACTAACTCAAAACACAAATATCAGCTTGATCAAAAACTTCTGTGACCCTTGATATTTTTTAATGATAGGCATTCCATCGCCACTCTTTTCTAGTGTGGGTCCACTTAAGCTTTTCATCTAACTCATTTTTTTTGACTCATGCCCTAAAATAATCTCTCCAAATAGATGATAGTGTAGATACAACATAAACACGATGGCTGAACGTACAGAACTTGGTGATGTCATTTTAGTACCCAGTCTCACTATTCAACTTGTTAGTAGCTAGTCCGTGCCCGGTGAGATTTAATTAATTGAGACACGTAAAGTTGGGCCACACATATTTGAAGGTTGTTCCTGGCGTGATGATTGCATTTGGCAACAATCTTATCTACTTCCAAGTTTGGTGTTTTGGATCCACCCTAACAATGCTGTGGTGATGACTTTGGCACTGTGTGGCCCACCATAATGTATGTATTTATATCCATACCGTCCATTCACTTTGCCAACTCATTTTATGACATGAATAAAAATATGAAGCAGATGATATCTGAAGTTCAAGTAAACCACATCACAGAAAACATTAAAATTCTCTTGGGGGCTGCGAAAGTTTTGGACTGGGCTGATATTTATGTCTCCCCTTCATTGCAGTCCATGTGACCATGTCAACAAGCTGGATGGCAAATAAAAATCGTTATAGACCTTAAGAAGGTTTTAACAGTGGTTTTCATTATCCCCACTGTTTTTTTTATGATGCAGTCCACTTGAGTGAGCTCCAGAGTGCCCAAGCATCCCACAACATTGCTCGTGACAACGTTGGCAACATATGACGGTACTATGGGCAACACCACCTAACCCACATCCCACGCCCATGTGTCTTTTACACTGCAGGACTTGTTCCCCGTCAGGACTTTTTTGCCATCTTCTTAGAAATGGATGCGTATGACGAGCTGTTACACGAGTTTGCAGAATACAAAACTTGGTGAAGCTTATATTGACGTCTATGTGACATGTGATTGAAGTAGGTGTGCCACGCTAATGATGTAGAGCGGGTCGCGAACAGTTTCATGGCTAAGATGGATCAGAAAAGGCCCGGTCGACGACAGAAGTGATCCGAACCGTCAGACCTTAAATCGGGCATATCTCGCAATCCGGAATGAGTTACCTGATGTAAAATATATGATTTTGGGATAGAACGAGCTACTTTAGCCAACCAACCCGACTATACTAGGTTGTGCAGCCCGGAATTGCGAAATACCCCTGGATCGACAGTCGTTTCCCTATTTTAATTTCGTTTTTACTATAAATAGTAAGTTTTAGTTTGATTATAACTCTTCATCTGTCCGGCTTTAGGAGTTGTGTCCAACGTGAAAAGAGCTTAGAATAATTAGGGGAATGGTTTGGTGAAGCCAAATAGGACACTTACTATTTTTGGCCGAAAACCTTGCGTACTAGTAGACGTCACGACTGTCTATAAATAGTAAGTTTACTATTTATAGTAAGTCACGGATTCTAGAAGTTTTAGTTGTAGTTTGATTATGATTTCTTTCCCATTGCTTGGTATCCCTATTTAAATAGTTGTGAACTCATTGCTTGGTACCCCTATTTAAATAGTTGTGAACTCGTTTTTAGTCATCAATTAATCAATTTCGAATTTCTTAGAATTTATTTCTATTTTCTGCTTTCTTTTCTTGTGGATTTGAGAAGTCTCTGTGAGGAGTCCAGAGAAGCTCCGTGGATTCGGAGTAGTTATCCTCATCACGTTCATCCCTGCATCAGCTAAGCTCCCACCCAAGTTATGAATGAGGAAAGGCAGATCACAAAAGTCTAATACTCCTTTGTTGGTTGCACACCAGTCAAAAAAGGGCGGTGTGGTAACTCAATCGGCTCATTTGTGGCAACAATGTACAGATATCTGGAGCATCCAATTTATGGCTCTTAATTAATGTGTACGGAGACTATATGGATCCAAGGAACTACTTTCAGCTCATATTAGGGCATGAGTCCAAAAATGAAGCAAACTAAATCTCGGGTACACCACACCACAAAAATAGTAGTAATTGAATGCCCATCGTTAGAAACTCATCGGGGGCTATTAAAGTTTTGGATCAAGTTGATCTTTGTGACTTTATCGACATGTTGGATGGCAAATAAACATTATGGTCAACATGTCAAATAAACATTATGGTGGGCCTTAGAAAGTTTTTAATGGTGGGCATTCAATCACCACCATTTCCTGTGGTGTGGTCCACTTGAGATTTAGATCTACTTCATTTTTTGGCCCATGCCTTAAAATGAGTAAGAAAAAATGGATCAAGTACTGAGTGGATATAAAACACATACATCACAGTGGGGGCCACTTATCATGGATCCATCGAACTCAATCTCTAAAATCACACTAGGGTCTGAGTGGTGGGTAGCCATCGACAGCCCTAATGCCCTCGTAAAAATTCAGGCTAGCCTAGCGAGTCGCAGGTGTAGGTGGAATATTCACTTTGGCTATTGTTTCTGATAATCCGTTTCACTTCCTTAGGTACGTGTTGCCCAGCTGATGATCGGAAGATCCTGCATTTAGGCCACGACTTATTCCTGATGGACCCCACCAGATGAAGGGCCCGAATTCAATAAAAACCTAGACCAGATCCCGACCCAATTTATACTCAGACCTCATCATCACTCTCGAGCCCGAAATCCGATAACAACAAATCTCACATACGCATGAGGTTATTGTGCACCGACAACGCTTACGTGACTCCGCACATGGTGTCGTTGTTTACACCCATTTTAACATACTTACGTAGATCAATGAGATGCCACCATGTGTCGTCACTACACACTTAATGATGACAGAATCATACTCGCGCTCAAGGATATCTTTTACCATTTTCCTTTATAGTTATATGTCTCTCGTCATAAATGTGGTGGTATAGAACAACACATGCATTTAGAGAAAATGAAGTGACAGATGACACATAGCTCCCATGCGTGTGGAACGTGACTGATGAAGTGTACCCATCACATCTATAAAAGACCCACCAAGGCAAGGATTCTATCACAAATCTAGATATGCTCAGTAAGGTCGTCTCTCACAATTTTTCCAAAATGAGAAATCATACCAGAGATGTTTGGATCTCTCATGGCAATTACGAAAATTCCGAAGATCAAACCAACATCTAAGTGTATAGGAACCAATAGATTGGGTTACGATCTAAATCCAGCAGGATCGGTTCTACCATTTCGACGAATATTCACGATCATAATAAGGAATCTCTAAAATTGTGCGTGATCAAATTGAATCCGATGAGACAGAGCATTGAAAACAATTTTCGATATACAAAAATTATTATAGCCACATTGGCAAGAGATTTAAAAATAGTTTTAAATTTATGGCGATCTCTTGTGGGAAGAGCATATAAAAGCAATGGGTGCGAATAATCCTGAACCAATAAAGAAACTCAACGAGGGTTTTACGACATCTAGAAGCTATAAAAGGAGAACGCACTGAAAAACTTCAAGGCCAAGCCAAACATAATTTATCTTCATAGTCTTTACATTGATCTTAGCATATATAGTATAGCCTAGCCTTACATTAGATCTCTATTATACAGCGCTACCGTTACAGTACTGTAGGAATATGGTAAATATTTACAACGTTCCATTGTTGAATCCTGATCAATCGAGTTCTTATTTGGAAGATCAAATATCATGGTCAAATATTGCTGACTAATCACCTTGATCATTTGTCTATATAGACGATTCAAGTATTTATCTATTTATTTCTCTAGTTTTGGTTGTTACTCTGTCAATTGTAATGAGCATCGATTCACAAATTAATAAAAATTGGCATTATTATTAACATATTTTATTTTAATATATTCATCTTTATTTGTTTAAGAAATATACTTTGGCTGCGGTTATTTATTGATGAAAGAACAAGTCATTTGGACACAAGGCAAAAAGATTCCATTGGAAAATACTAATCCCTTTTCATTTGTAAATCGGTGGTTGATGAGGGCACCTGAGCTCTAGAACTTGGTATTAATCGGTCCGGCATAGGCCAGTAATGTTCAATCAAACATGGAGTTAAGTACAATTTTGACACGCCTCCAACACATGTAAACCAAATATAAGCCCTTATTAACATGAGTGGCCTCATATTTGATTGAATTGCAATTATCCATTCGTTAACATTTACGAGTAGATGACTTCATGGGAAGTAGATCACTCCGTCCATCACACGCATCACCCTGTGCTAGGACCCAGGTACAAAAAACATGCCCATTCAAACTTAGTTGGGCCACACCACGGAAGTAGTTGTGTGGGGGGTTCACCGTGGTGAGCATATTCCATCTAGTCCACTCATTTGACACGCTACACCAGGATGAATAGAGATTACCATAAAGTCAGGAGATTCCAAGATTCATGCAGGCCATAACATGAGAAATTAGGGGTTTTTTGCGATGACGTTACAATGTACACTAATGTCCTGGATTGGTCTGATTATTAGGATCCATGGAGAAAATGTATCGATACCAACTGATGAATGGGGTACATCTGATCTATATTCTCGAGCACCTGGAACTCAGTTTGTTATAGGCTCGCCCTTCGTATCTGGCGTCAACATCCATTTGTAATGGGCGGGGATCCCATGCAAATTGCGTTGGGATTCCTGCTCGAGTTTTAATGGACGGTGAGAAGAAAAGAAAACAATCCCATAAAAAAAGAATTTTTAAAAATTAAACTAGATTAGAAAATAGGAAATGTTCTGCCTCCACAGATAAGAGATGCACACAGCCACATGCATAAACCCAGAGTACCATTCCGCTCATCAATCCTAAAAACAGAATAATACAACGAAGATGATCTATTTTATTTTCTTTTCTTTTTTTCTTTTGTATTGATTTGGGACAAAAAAAAGAGGAGAAGAAAGAGGAAGAGAAAATAAATATCGATAATCTGACGTGTGGTTCAGTTGCTTAAGGGCTGCGCCTTTGGTTTATTTCACGTGAGTTTGTGCCATCGCTGCTCGAGACATTGCGGCCCAAATCGCTGGAATGCCCGCTGTACTCGCTGCTCATAAACCCTTGACTCGCCAACGCCACTTTCCGGAACTGTTTCATGTCTGCATTGTATGAGCCAGTGTCATAGTCCACGCTCCCGGCCGACCCAAATGCCGAACTTTGCCCAGGTTTCACCCCTTCATTCAAGTCCTGGAGCGAGACATCGCCTTCTAGCGCTCGTACTATCTGCTCGATAATATTGTAGTTTTTTCCTTTTCAGTTCCAAAAATAATGCTAGTAATAACCATATTATTTGATTGTCCAAGATATTATTTCACACCAATACGAATCACAACACGATTTAATTTAGCAAGTCTTATCGATTTAAGGACTAAAGGCTGGTTGGATCTGGGTGAAGTTGTATCGCAACTGTCAATCCATAACAGTCAAGACTAACTGGTCATGGCATACTGTTGCTACTTACTTCTATTGGTTAATTTTTTTTTTCGTCAAACACCTTGGTTCATGGACAGATAGATTGTGGCATATACAGAGAAATAAAATATCAGTCAATGACTCACTTACACATGCGCTTTTGCATAATTTTATACATGTGAAGATTAATGGAAATGCATATGCACATGTGATGCTTGACCGTTGATGGTCGAACACATGCACTTTAAAACATGTTATAAAATGCATAGATAAATATGATCCTAATGTATAAAAAAATATAAAATAATAATAATAATAATAAAGTAAATTGTCATTGGCATATAATCTCGTTTGGATTTAGGTAAATTAGTTGTGTCACAATTAACAATTCATGAGCATGCTATTGTTGATTAGTTTTTTTAAACAACCCTATGATAAGATAAATTATAGATTATATGAGGAGATTAAAGAATGAATGGTGGCACACATGCATATATACTATATTTTTTAATGCTTAAAAATTGATAGTGACACATATTCATATATAAGATACTTGAACTTAATGTTCGAACATATGTTATATGGAAAATGACATGCATATGCATATGTAGCTATAATCGTATTATGCACCAAAATCACCTCTCAACTTGAGATAACTCAATCGATGCTCCACTAATCCACTACTTGTCCAAAAGTACATTGGTTCACGTGCATAAAAAGTTAATGATAAGCACACAAATTTAGACATGATGTATACAACCTCACCAAAATTTAAAAATAACCTCTCAACTATAGATAATCGATGCTCTAACAATCCTATATCATGACTACTTGTCCAAATGTGCATTGGCTCACCTGCATATAAAGTTAATAATAAGCATGTAGATTTAAACACGACACAACTTCACCAAGATTCAAACACTTGTGTAGTTTTACTTCCAATCTATAATTGTCATGTATTCACAGACAGACTAGAGGGGTTAGCCATTCGTTTTGTACCGAGGTCGGGGTTTTCAGACAAATCAATCATTGAATGGCTAGAAGTCAGATCGCTCACTCATCCATTTCTGCTCCTCCCAATGGGAGGTTGACGTGTGGAGCCAATGAGGCGGATGAGACTCTATTTTGATGGCTTCAGGTCAAGCCACCATCCCTTCAATAATGTCGAAGGACCACAAGAGTCGCCTTTCTCCCAACATCATTCTCAAACAAAGTATGGATCGGGTGGGTTCTTTCTATCTCCATGGAGGGAGGGGATAGTGAGTGTTTGGTTATGAGATAAAAAGATGGTTGTTAAAACTGCTACCAGGGATTGCCCAGCCGCAGCAATGGAAGGTTGCCCAGCTGTGTATACGTTGGAATAAAGTATCAAGACACAATTTCACCAAAAGTCAAACAGTTGTGAAGGTTAATTACTTCTCTATCATAGACGCCCAATGTTTAATTTTCAGGTATTCACAGCCATTTATCCAAAGCGTTAATTTTTGTACGGAAGAAGGTTGACAGGCCATGAACATGTGAAATTGTTCATGACTATCTGTCAAATAACCTTGCCACAAATCTACGTTTTACTTCTCTAAAATTCTGACCTACTGATCAGGCGGGCCCCTCTACGTTGAGATGAATACCGACTTAAAGTGAGACGAAGTAATTCATCAGGTAGGCCAAACAAAATGAATTACTCAAACTTGATGAACGGAACGGCCTGTTTCCAATGCCCGGGAATCAACATTGTGGGGCCCACCGGATGATCAGTTCAGATATACAGCACGTGTGCGACTTTTGCACATGTTGCAAACCTCATAATGGCTGTGTTTGGGAGAGGTTCTGACCTGGCTCATTTTCGGGCGCCTCCTTGCCGAGTGGCGAACAGATGCAGCAGCGCTAGCTATCATGCGCACCATCTCATTGGGGTCGAAGTTATTCTGTAGGTGCGGGTCAACCAGCTCATCGAAGTTCCCTTCCTCCAACGCTCGGGTTAGCAACGGCCTTGCCTGCACACACAAATCACAATTATTCGATATATACATGGACAAATCAAAACCGTCCATGTGGTGGGCCTCGATATAATTTGATCGAATCGTGAAAGTACATTTGTTCAATTATCCTCTGTGAATTAAAACAAACCAACGAGTTGGTTTTGCCTACGCGAGGCCCCATTGGAGCCCATGCAGAGATGGCGTACGTGATCATATTGGAACCGTCCATCTTCTAGATGTCATCATAAATTAACTCCGGCCCAATGATCATGCTTCAAGAATGACCCTTTAACTCTGATTTTTGAAAGTTTTCTTTTCGATTACATTCATATACAGATGATGATCAAAATCACCTATCCAGCTTTAATTTCTTAAGGTGGAGGAGCTCATAGCATATTGCCTCAAATGTGGACAGTTCTGATTATCAGATTATTTCAGCATGTGGGTCCTCATGGGGTGACATATATTGTCGATCCTGAGTAGCAAGGTAGGCAAAATGAACTCTAAGAAGAGCTGTTGACAGACCATCCATGCATATACTGTATATGAAAATAAAAATCAAACAATATACATGAGTGTGTAAATGACAATTCCCTTATCAAAATTAAGTAATGGAAAGAAAATACAAACCCAATCTACTAAGCTATCATCCATGTAGGTGTTAGTAGTATCAACAGGCCGCCGTCCGGTGATCAGCTCCAGGAGCATGACACCATACGAGAAGACGTCAGATTTCTCAGTTAGCTTGCCACTCGATGCGTACTCGGGAGCCAAATACCTACATCACATAAGATTCGGTCGATATAATTTCATATGGACGAGTTAGTAGTAGATCCAACCATTACTATCAAAGCTATCGGACATCAATGGTATCGGAGCGTGCCTCTCAATGAGGGTGATTTAAGTGCAAGGAAATGTACAAGTGACTTTCTATTGATTATCAACTAATCCAGTAATCATCATATCATAACAGTACTCACCCGAATGTCCCCATGACACGTGTCGAAACATGAGTGTGGTTGTCCGACGACAGCTTGGCTAGTCCAAAATCCGCCACCTGGAAAAATATGTGTCAACCCAACCAGCTTACGTATATGTGCATCTGTGAATGCAAATGTACATGTAGAGATGGTTGCATAAATGTGCATTCATTCATGTGCATGGTGTATGATCATGCATGCATGTGGTATGTGTGAGATTTGTGCACTCACCATGGCTTCAAAATTGTTGTCCAAGAGAATGTTAGCAGTTTTAATATCACGATGGATAATCTTCGGGTGACCTGGCAAGTAAGTAGAAACATTAAAAATAAAAACTAAAAATGAAATTAGAGAATATCAACATCATGTATTGCTAACTCGTCCTATCTAGTTCGATAATCTTCGGGTGACCTGACATGATTTACATGTTGAGTTGTGGGGCCTACCAATTGGATGGCTCAGATGTCATACAAATGTTGCATGTGTGTATGTGTGGGAAGGTGGAGGGTGGCGTTACAGTCCATTGAGGTGTATGGAAATATTATGATGCATGTACACAGACGTACATACACAGAGAAATGTGAATTACTTACAATCTTCGTGAAGATACGCAAGTCCTTTGGCCGATCCTAATGCAATCTTAAGTCTGGTAGGAAAATCCATGGTGAGACTGCCCGTTCCTGTAATCACGAATTACACCAGTATTAGTGTCCAACGGGATGAACTCATGTCCATTCGTTGCAACTCCCCAAATCATCCACCATACATGTGGCGGCTAAACATATGTCCACCAGACAGCGCGAGTCATAATCTCCGCTGTCTTTGGAACACAGGGCCAAAAACAACAATGATCAGGCAGTCCTAACCATCCGATCGTTGGCCATCAAAATGGACGGTTAAAAAGTAAAATTAAAAGGAGTCCAAGTTCAGGGGCAACATCATATGATTAAAAGTGTCCTCTGTGCTCCATCCAAAGTGAGGTCTACGAGTTGGACGGTCTAGATTGATGAGTTGCCTTGTATTGTAAGGTGAATGACTAAAATACCCTCAAGTGAAATGCACTATTAACTGTAATAACGACCAAAAAGCAACATTTCTACGCGAGGGAAGCATACCATGTAGGTGGTGCTCAAGGGTATTATTAGGAACGAACTCATAGACCAGCATCCGTTGACCGCCTGCAATACAGTATCCAACAAGCGACACGAGGTGGCGGTGGTGGACCCGACTGATGATCTCGACCTCTGCCTGGAACTCGCGTTCTCCCTGCCCACTACCCGACTTGAGCTGCTTCACGGCGATCTCCGTTCCGTTGGGTAGCAGCCCCTTATAAACATACCCGAACCCGCCCTGGCCTAAGAGTTTTGCCTGAGAGAACCCGCCTGTCGCAGAAGCTAGCTCATCGTATGTGAAAGTACTCTTATTGAAGCCCAGTGCAAGGCTCGGGGAAGGTGGAGGTAGAGGGGGATGGTGTGGACCCGAATAGTTGGAGCTCATGTCGCTGCTGTGCGTGGGTGGTGGCGGTGGGGGTGATGGCCACATGCCTCCCTGTGGGCCCATTGCCCCAGGAGGAGGATTGACCTTAATCACATGGTCCGTCGATTGCGGTGAATTGTACCAATTTGGACCGCTGTTATAATAGTTACTACCTGCAATCAAGATTAATCGATTAGTAAACATCAACTACTTGTATTATACTAGCTCACGTTTGGTTGCACTGAATATCATGAAATGAATTTGAGAATATTAGTAACCCGTTCAACATATTTCTTTCCATATACTCATCTCAACAGGCATTTCAAAATGGGTATTTGAATATCTAATCTTGAAATGATTTATAGATTCACGCCAACAACTTCTCTTTGGGGCATGTATCTTAGAGATAGAAGCAATTCATTAGGGCACCACTTGCTTTGCACCATAGCTCGAAAATCAGTAGGTGGACAGGGTTCATTCCATCTCCAATGGCTCCCCTAGCAATTAGTGGCCCACCTAATGACTAGCTCAGATGAATTTAGAGGTAAGGTGATGAAGTGCTAGCAACACACCTCATGCGATCAGATGGCCTACAACAAACTTTTGTTGTATGCATTCGTTATTAGATCATTGCTAAATATGAAAGTTGAAATGAGAATTAGAGTTAGGGTTTAAAACCTTTAGGCCCACCGCGGGAAGGATCTGGATAGTACTGCATGTGATTTTGGGGTCTCTTCTTCTTCTTCTTCCTCATGCAGCACACTAGAGAGATGATCAATGCAGCGAGAATTAAGGCGGCCACTGAAAGTCCGACAATAAGAGGTACATTCAGATCATCAGAGGAATCACGATTGCGTGACGGCGGAGATTTGCTAGAACTGTGGTTGGATGGGGTCGGGCTCTTCGAATGCGTTGGAGGCGACAAGGCCTTGGAAGGAGAAGAAGGTGTTTTTTTTTGTGGTGGTGGGACCAGGGAAGGCGGAGATGAATTGGGTGGCGAACGGTTAGGACTACCTTCATCATCTGATGACAGTGGAGGCGGAGAAGATAAGGGTGTTGGGGAAGAGGACTTTTTCGGTGGAGCTGGCGACTTTTCATCTGGGGGTGGGGGAGAGGGGGTGGTCGTTGGAGGGGGCGTTGAAGGGTTTGACTTAGGTGGCGGCGGTGACGGTGCGGACTGTGGCGATGGAGATGATGAGGATGATGATGGAGGCGGCGATGATGATGTCGGAGGGGAGGGTGGAGACTCGGATTCCGGCGACGGAGCAGTCACAGGAGGTGATGCCATTTCCGGAACTAATTAAAGCTGGAACACACCGGAAAACTTGCCACCTGTAACTGCTCGCCTAAGAGGAGAAGCCTTCAATTATGGACCGCTGTAGATGACCGAAAAAAAAAAACTGAAAATATTACACAAAAATAGACCAAAAGAATAGACATACTGTAATATGGCATGAAGTTTACATTAGAGAAAATCTAGAATTTTTGTTTTTCGATTCGGAATATGTGTTAACTTTTCAAGTAATCAAGATTCCTTGTGATTTTTTGTTCTATCTGATTATCGAATTATTTGTATAAATAATTCACTAAGTTTCAGAATGGATAATTTTGCAGCAATGGTCTCTTGGTTATAAGATTATCTGAGTTTTTGAGAAATCATGGATTATTCGGGTGGATTTGGTTGTGCCAAAATATAATAAAATGTCATGATGTTTGATGACTAATCAGTCTAATTCAATGCAAAATTTCATGATATTTGGTGCAACCAAATGCGCCATCCCATCTGTTTTGGAAAAGAAATTTCCAGAATAATTCGTGAATTATTGACTGATTCATCAATTATTCATGATTTGTAACTTTGTATGGTAATGATGCCAGAATGAGGTCGTCTTGCATGCGTCGGGACCCTTGATCACCGGCATGTGTCCACACATGGGGTCCACACACAATGTTGATTGGATAATCGAAAGGTCCATTGGCTCAGAGCTATCAATAATGGATTATGATCCAATAATATATATTCTAAAAATGGATACTGACCATTGTTTTATTGAGTTTAGTTTCAACCACTATATATACCTACATAAATCAATGGTCAGAATCATTCTCACCCAAAAGATGAACACTTCTGACCATCTGAACACCTCTATTTCTGGCCTAGTGAGCAGCACACATCGGGGATCCTGATTCCAACGCGGGCAAAACTCTACCCAAATCAGTATTTTGAATAAAATCCAAATTAAAAAAATCAAGCAAAGTTATTTTAGATTGAAATTATTTTTTAAAAAAGGAAAATTTTCTTCCTTTAAGAGTGTGTTTGGTTGAAAAAGAAATAAAAAAAGGTGTACATATTTGGTTGCACCAAATATTATGAAATTTTATAATAGTCAGAGTTGTTGGAAAGATGTCCGGAAACAACTACAAGTTAGAATCGAATAAACCAAGCACTCAAAGAACACAAGGTTTTACATTTTAAAAAAAAAATCTTTTATGGGGAAAAATCACGGCACAAAGCAACAATGAATCCATTATGATAAGCAATGTTACAAGATATGGAAGAACTTACCGATCCATAAAATAAACCCTGAAAACCATATAAAAACACTATTTTTTATCTACCTTTGCTCACAATGTTTTCAATACCCTAACCCTTTGTTACAAATCTTTAAATAGAGTTAAAATCAAACTAGGAAACAAAACCTGTAATTCCGCAAAACTCCGCAAGTCGATTGATGAGAGCTTCGATCAGATCGAGTGCCATCGATGATCTATTGATGGAAGCAAAACCATCCTCGATCAGATCGATTTGGACCCAAAAACTGTCCAGCGAGCAAAGGCCAAAAAACGAGATTTTATCGATGGAATCTACAGGTACTCAATAGATCGAGTGGTCTGTTGATGTGGCATCAATAAACCCAGTTACAGATAAATTGAGGACATTTGACAATAATCTCCATGTCTTCAATTATCACAAACCATAGCTTCAAGCTATATCTCTAATTGCCTCCATCATAGCTCTATTATTGTCGTTGCTTCTCGTGCACATTTATCTTCGTCAAGTCTTCGCCAAACTCAGAGAAGTCACACAGAACTTAAACTTCTTTATAAGAACCACCTTCATAAGCATGTTCACCAAATTCACACTTATGTGGATCTTCTCAAGAGTCACTTCGTCTTCCTCAAGCACTTGTTGGATAAAATTATGATGAACATCAATATGTTTAGTACGAGAATAGTAAACTGATTTCTTCACCAAATTAATCGCATTTTCGCTGTCACAATTTACTAACACAACTTCCTGATAAAGCCCAAGCTGATTTATCACCCATCTCAATCAAACACCTTATTTGAATGCTTCCATCACCGTCATATACTCTGTTTCGATTGTGAAAAAGACACCACAGGCTGAAACTTTGACATCTAACTGATCGCCCCACCTGCTAGCACGAATGAGTAGTCGGAAGTCGATATCTTATTATCCATATTACTTACATAATCGACATCCACATAGCCTACTAACTTATCCTCAGACTTTTCAAATGTCAAAACATAATATACTATACTTCGAATATATTGAAGTAACCATTTCACTACCTCCCAGTGTTGCTTGCCGGGGTTAGCCATATATTTGCTTACAACACTCATTGCATGTGAAATATCAGGTCTCATAAAGACCATGACATACATCAAACTACTAACAGTGATCAAATAAAGCACACAAGATATCACTTGTTTTTCTTCATATGAAGAAAAGCAAGTCCTAAAGTGAGCAACATGGGGTGTGCTAACCGGTTTCGTTTTGTTCATATCGAACTTTATCAATACCTTCTCAAGGTATTCTGCATGTGATATTTGTAGTCTATTCCTCTGTCCGTATCTGTGAATATTTATGCCGAGAATCTTCCTCGCAATCCTCAAATCTTTCATTTCAAATGTCCCTGATAACTGAATCTTCAACGTATCGATCTTAGACATGCTATGCTTAGTAATAAACATGTCATCTACATACAATACCAATACAATAAAATGTTCATCATTCAGTGTCTTATATATAATAGGCAAAATTATCATATCTACTTCTGGTAAATCGCTTACCCAACATGAAAGTATACATTTCGTACCACTACCTAAGCGACGACTATTTTAGGCCATATAACGACCTTCTCAATTTATAAACTATATTCTTAGCCCATTTCACTTTGAACTATTCTGGTTGTTTCATATAATTCTGCTCCTCCAACTCCCCATGAAGGAAAGCAATCTTCACATCTATCTGATTCAATTTCAGGTTGTATTGAATAACCAGTGCCAATACAAATCCAATAGACACATACTTGATTACAGGCGCGAAAATCTTGCCTTGTATTTATCCCACTTCTTCTTATAAATACACTTACAGTTGATCGCTTTACGCCTCATTGGAAGCTTCGCTAACTCTCACATCTCATTCTTATGAAGGGAATCCATCTTGTTATGCATGTCTATCCACTTCTCAACATTGGAACCATCTAATGCTTATTGGAAGGTAGACGGATCCCCTTCATCCACAATGTGGGTAAATGCAACATTCGAGTCATTCCTGTATTTGACTGGAAATTTGAAATCTCTCGGTGGCTTTCTTCTTGGAAGTGGCTGCTTCACCTACTCTTATACCTCTGCCTGTGGCTCAAGATCTGGCTATATATCAACTTTTTCAATCTCGACATCAATGACCATCGATTTCTCGGATTCCTTGCATTCATCCTTGCATAATAAGAAATCTTCATTAAACCTATCATATTAGCTAATTATGATTTTCCGTGCAACTCGGTCGTACAGTCTGTACCATTTCACACCATCACTATAGCCCACAAAGGTATATTTCTTAGTCATTTGATTAAGTTTATCTCTCTCAACTGACGGTACATGAGAGTAAGCCTCACAACCAAATACACGCAACTGTGAGTAGTCTACCTCACGGCTACTCCACACTTCTTCAGGAATCTTACAGTCTATCGGCGTAAACGGGAACCGATTAACTAGGTAACAAGTCATGTTAACGATCTCCGTCCATAACTTCTTGTCCAATCTAGCATTAGTTAACATGTTTAGGGCTCTCTTAAGAGAATCTGATTCGTCCATTTGCCACTTCATTCTACTCAAGAGTGTGTCTCGTCGTATTATGCCTCATAATCCCCTCATCTTTCCAAAACTGGTTGAATTCCTTTGAAGTAAATTCACCTCTGTTATCAGTCCTTAATACCTTCAGTTTCTGTCTGTCTGTCTTTCAACCATCATTTTCCATACTTTAAATGTGACAAAAATATCAGATTTATTTTTGAGTAAATAAACTCACACTTTCCTAGAGTAGTCATCGATGAATGAGACAAAATACGATGGCTCCCAACAGAAACAATGGGCGACGGACCCCATACATTTGAATACACATACTCAAGCATACATTTACAAACATGCTTTTCAGTTTTAAAAGTTAGCCTTAACCATTTACCATATATATAATGCTCGCATATACTAAATTCAATACTTTTAAAAACAGAAATCAAACAACGATAAAAAAATACCTTCATACCGCGGTCACTCATATGACCTAAACACACATGTCATAATCGTGCTGACGTGGATTCCGCTACAGATGTTGCAGCTCCACCCATTTCAATGTTTTCAATCGACTTGTATAGATTATTGCTCCGCCGTACTTTTATCACAATAAGTGCCCCTTTCAAAACTTTAAGGACCCTGTCATAACAAGTGAACTTACAACCAAGTGCTTCAAGAGCCCCTAGAGATATCAAATTCTTCATGAGGTTTGGAACGTGTCGAATATCTATTAGCTCCACCCCATCAAACATTCTGATGTGCAATGAATTAATTCAAACAACTTTACAGGAAATGTCATTGTCCATAAAAAAAACTTGTCCATCGTTGTACTCATTTTATATAGTGAACTAATCCCTATAAGAAGTCATGTGGTATGAGGCCCCCGAATCCAAAATTCAATTATTACTAAGGTAACTAGATTTAGATGTGGTCAAGACATCATCACCATCCACCTCCTCGCATGATTGTGTTGTGTTGGCCTCATTTCACACATTCTCTGATTTTTCTCCATTTTAAGCCTTAGGGTTCCTTCAGTCCTTCTTCATATGCCATATCATCCCACAATTCTAACACTTTATTTTGCCCTTTCCTTTCGATTTGAATCGCGATCGAAAATTGCCCTTCTTCATTTTAATATTCCTTCTCCTGGCAACCAACACATTCGTCGAGGTAACTCTTTCTCAATTGCTTCTCCTGAAGGGTAGAGATGACAATCTCTACATCGATGGTATCCCTACTGTGGATCAACGTGTCTACCAAATTCTCAAAAGATGGTGGAAATGAATTCAAAAGAATTAAGGCTTGATTTATCTTTTCAATTTTAACCTCCACATTCATAAGTTTATATAACAATTCGTTGAAAGTGCTCATGTGTTCATTAATGACAAACCTCTCTGTCATCTTAAGATTATATAATTGCTTCTTAAGATACAAAAGACTACCCAAGAATTTCTTCATACACAAACTATCCAGTTTCGTCCATACTCATGCGATGATCTTTTGATTCAAGACATTGTCTACTATACACAATTGTATCGAGATTGTAGCCATCTCGTTTAGTTCATCCCACTATTCATCAGTTATAAATGTAAGACGCTTCACCTTATTAAGGAAAACTTATTGCAATTCGTGTTGAACTAGGAGGCCTCTCATCTTAACCTTCCATAGTTCAAAGTTATTTCTTTCAGTGAACTTCTCAATTTCATACTTAATATTAAATATATTATTAAACATGTTTTTATATTAAAAAAAACTTAAAAAAAAAAAAAAAAAAACCAACGTTTGCTCTGATACCACTTGTTGGGGGACGCACTGAAGCAAACTCAAGTTAGAATAAAACAATAAGAGATCAAATAAACCAAGCATACAAAGAACATAAGGTTTTACGTATTAAAAAAAAAAAAAAAAAAAAACTCTCGTAGTAAAAAACCATGGCACAAGCGATAGTGAATCCACTATGATATAGTGAATCCACTATGATAAATAATGTTACAAGAGATGAAAGAACTTACCGATCTGTAGAATAAACTCTGAAAACCATATAAAAATCCTAACTTTGACCTCCATTTACTCACAAAAGCACTAAGCACGTTTTTAATACTTTAATCCCCGATTACAAACCTTTAAATAGAGTTAAAACCAAATTAGGAAATAAAATATGTAATTATATAAAACTGTGCAAGTCGATCGATGGGAGCTTCGATCAAATCGATTACCATTGATGACCCATCGATGAGATCAAAGTCATCTTCGATCAGATCGATTTAGACCCAAAAACCACCCAACGAGCAAAGGCCAAAAAATAAAATTTTATCAATGAAATTGAATGGCCTATCAATGCCATCAACAGGCCCAATTATAGACAAATTGAAGATATCTATAACAAGAAATCACAAAATAATTTTTGGTGCAACTAAATGAAACCTCAGGCGGAATTCAACGATGTTATTATTATTATTATTTTGCCTCATACTAAATTTCCAAATTTCTCGTTTGATTGCATCAAATATCATGGAATTTCATGATATTTGGTGCAACCAAACGCACCTCGAACTATTCTCGAATCTGAACTTTGTAGCATTGAATGTAAGAGAAGGTAAAGATGGGAAAACAAGGGCTCAACTAGACGTTCTATGATAAATGGTCAGAAATCTTAAAAAATGGAGGCCCAAGATAAATATCCAAGAATTTGTTTGGCCTATGTCTCAATTCAGGATTGCCCACGCGTATCAGCTTATTGGGGCCCACATGCTGAGATGAACTGGTGATCAGAACCATCCATGTTGTGGATGCTATATATGAGACATGAACCAGCATAAGAAACTGACATTGAACCGATGATTCTGACCATCGATACGTGAACATGAATGTAGCATTTTCATTCAAGGCCTCAACATTCAACTCCAAAAATCAAACATCAATATATACACACACACACACAGACTTGAAGCATCACTATTGCACCATTGCTCATCTAAGCACACCGAATATATGGACGATTCGGATTATCAGACCAATCTCTGCATGCGGATCCCATTTGGTGAGACGTCTTGAATCGCAGCATAGGCAAAAGAATTCAAAATTCAAGAGAACTTGATCAGTTTTGTGGAAGGAAAGTAATGAGAATTGAAGAGCAAAAAAAAAAAAAAAAAAAAGAGCCATTAAAATGTATCCTTACTTGTGTTATTTTGGAAGTAAAAGTTCAAATAAAATGAAAAAAAAAAAAAAACAAAAAACAAAAAAACAAGCCCACGGCCGATCCAATAAATTATATGGAATATACATTAAATCCAGGCTATGGTGGTACCAATACTGAGTAGAAATGGGGTCCACGTGATGTATTCATGACATCCAGTCCGTCCATCAGATACATTTCCATACCTTACATCAAAAAGTGAAAAATAAGCCCAAATGGAACCAAGGCGGTCCACACAACAAGGGACAATTTGAGAGAGAACGCCCATCCTTGATTAGAATGCCGTGTACACAGAATCTAGGCCGTCCAGACCCTTAATCAGCGGTGGATTAACCGTTAGGACAAAAATAAGGCTGTTCTGAAACGCAAGCTCACATGGGCCACATTGAAAATCAAGGGCCGGCAACCCCTCCCACATTGTTTTCTACTTTGTGGCACAAAACAGTTTTGGATAGCACTGATTTTCAAATCCTAAGTGTAACCTGAGGCAACGCATCAGATGTACGGGTTGGATGTCAGATTAATACTAGTGGAAAAAAAAATGAAGAACGGATTAGATGAAATACAATAGCATTGAGAGAGAGAGAGAGAGAAGGACCTGTTGTATTAGGAAAGGAGAAAGTTTGTGAGAGAAGGGCGAGGACTAGAGATGGTGCATTGCATTAGATCCCGTCCTTCTCCAATCAAACTTCTCTCAGTCTCTCCTCTTTTCTCCTTTGTCTCGCCCACCTTGGAATGGTTTTTTCTTTTGCTATTTTTCAATTGGAATGCTTGCTCAGTCATACTCCTCTGCCCTCAAAACCTGCGATTGACAATTCAAATGCTCTACCAGCCTTTGCTTTTGCTTCCTTTCACCTTTCCTTACTTTCCGGTTCGTTATTTTCGGTTTTTACCTTTTCTTCGCGCCAATTCTCCTTCCCACCGCTAATCTTACCTTTACCTCTTCTTTTTTTTCTTTTCTTCTTTTTTTTTTTTTTTACACCTCCCCACTATGCTACTTACCTACACTCGCACTCTCCAGTTTTGTTCACCTCAAGATTAACCGTCCAAATGGTTGTCCCCACTCATCTAGAACTAGTACTCCAACCAATCAAGTGGTTCACGTGTAATGAACGGTTAGATGGAGATACGAAGTGGCCCAGATCAAATTAAGAAACAAATGGTCATTGATCAGCGCTTAGGATCATTAATTCAATTCTCTCTCTATCTTCTTTTTTGTTATGATTTATGAACCATCTACAGTGGGCCCCATGATTTAGATTTCTTAATTACATTTGCATATAATTCACGCTTACATGGCTGAACTGCGTGCATATGAAATATCCCGTTGGACTCGATCTCGGTAGTTATCCCTTCAGTACGGACGTCGGTGCTGGAAAATCCCTGTGGACCCCACCATGATGTATGTGTTTTATCCACGCCGTCCATCCATTTTTGCAGCTCATTTTAGCGCATAATGTCAAAAATGATGCAGATTCAAATCTCAGATGGACCACACCACAGGAAACAGTGGTGATTTAACACCCACAATTAAAAACTTCCCAGGGCCTACTGTAATGTTTATTTTCCATCCAACCTGTTCATTAGGTCAGAGAGACCTGGATGAACAGAAAACACAAATATCAGCTTGATCCAAATTTTTTGTAGCCCCCAAGAAGTTTTTAATGGTAGGCATTCAATCAGCACTGTTTCCTGTGGTATGGTCCACCTGAGATTCAGATCTGCCTCATTTTTGGAGTCATGCTCTTAAATGAGCTGGAAAAATAGATGGACGGACTGGATAAAATATATACATCATGTTGGGGCCCATAGAGCTTTCCAGCACCGACGTAGGTACTAGAGGGGTCGCACCCCGAATCCGAGTCCCACTCGACCAGCCTATCTTGAGCTGGAACGGTTATCGAATACAAGTGTCAGAGAGATATCCACAAGCCTACTTTTCTACAAGAATGAATATGATAGACATGATTGCCCACTAATGTAGATATGCGATGATCCAAACAATACAAGTGTCAGAGAGAGATCCACAAGCCTACATCGCCAAAGATTATTTTGGATGGGTCGATCCTAACTGTTACGATCACAAGGCATTTTGCTTTCTTCGTGTGGACCACCGCTCAGTTTTTATTTTTCAACCATCTATTGATGGGCCATCTACCAAAACAAGGACTATTTGAGCAATTGATCGGTGAGATTTTTTTAGCAATGGCAATCCACACAAGGTCCCTTCAATATCGATTTTTTGTTCTTTAAGAAAAATTGAAGAAAAGAAAGAAAAGAGACACATGGCGGGACCAGCTCATGCAAAAGTGGCATGATCCAGACCGTTCATGCAGTTGACACACCAATGATGGCCACATCCTAAATTTGCACCTAGATAAAGTAGGAGAAATTCTTACTAGATCATCACTCTTAATTTCAACGCAGTAATGATGATGCAACTTACCAAACGCAGGACTTTCGCCCCTGCTACAATGTGTTGTAATGGGACGGTTCAGGCTAGGTTGAGGTGCCCATGGGTCAGATTCTGACAGGGCTTGGGTCCGCCCAAATGTGACCCTTTACTCAAATGGGCGAAGAATTCTTGCCCAAACTCGACCAAGAACCCATTACCCCCTGACGTCAAATTCATCAAGCCCAGCACAACCCAACCCATGTAATTGTAAATGGGTCAGACTCGACTGCCCAACCCAACCTGCCATGACCCTACTTGGGCTAAAGAATGGAATATGACACAAAGGCTAGCCCAAAAAATGGACATACAGACATTTTAGAAATTTAAAAAGATAAAAAATAAAAAATAAATCTATACTTTCTTTATTTTGTTACAGGTTTTGGGCCAGGTCATCTGGCGCAACCCATTGATAACCTATATGGGTGGGTCAGGTTGAGTAGGGTAAAACCCAAGCCTAGCCAGCCAATTCACTTAAATGGGCAATAGGCTGATCCCAACCAACTACCCATTTAGCTTGGCCCAAACCCAACTCAAAAGCAAAAGCAGGGACGGAGGCGGGAGGCGGCCGACCCGACCACATTCCCACCCATAACTGTTAACAATAAATAAGCTAACTAGGAAACATAACTTCACATAGACGAAAAATGACTGGGTTATATCCCTGGTTCAGCATTCTAAGAGTACTTAAGTGGCCATCATGGTAGCTTCTGATCACTGCATCCCACTTCAAAAAACAAAAAATCAGGAAAAACCTGGACTGTTTGTTTGACAATAAGAACTGTCACAATTTTCTTCACAGAAGGTTTCTAAAAACAATACATACTACTGGATGTTATGGAACACTTCTTCACAGGAGGAAGCTAGGAATGGGATGGGAGGGCTTCAAAAGGATCTTACAGCGAGGAAGCACCACAACAAGAGCAAGTTTACAGCCCCAACGTGTTACAAACTTACAATAATGAAAACCATCCACATCATATGTCTGAGTACAACCAGCGCTCCTCCGATATGAGAACCCATTCGGACACACCTGACAAGCCAAAACCTGAAATTCCCACCAAGTCATTAGAGAAGCAAAAAAACAAACATGTCTTCTTAAACAAAACAAATACTAATCTCACATGAGCTCCCATGGGAACATATGGGGGTGCTCACTGCCATGTTGGACAATCCTTGCCATTCAATCGGGACAGGGACCCAATGGGGCAGTGATCATTTCTTCACGTCGAATTAAATGGTTACGATCATTGCACAAGACTGATTTTCAGGCCATGGCCCGTATGTGGTGAGATACCCACAGACAATGTTCCGCATCTTGTACACATCTTCCATGTTTCCCAGTGTGATCGCATGTACCAATCAGCATTCCTGAAACATAAGAAATCTGCAAAGGAGAAGACTGCTCACTTGGCATGATTGACCGTGGACATTGGCCGGCCAGCCACAGCTGGGGAAAGGGAATAAACATGAATAGAAGTACAAAAATCCCATGGACTCAGGATCCTAACTTTGTTCTGGCTTTGTTCTGGCCAAAGGAAGTGTTTCTTGGCCAAATGTATGAGTTGTATGAGTTGAACTTCCTGTGGTGGTGCCGGGGAAAGGTAAGTTTGAAGGAGTCAATGTCCTTGTGGGCCGCTTAACTGGTGGCCTTTGAGGGGCCAAGGTTGGTTGAGGGTACAAGGTCGGTTGAGGGGTCAAGGTCGGTTGAGGGGTCATGATCGGTGGCCTTGGACCTGGGTTTACATAATTCATTGGAACTTTGCCCATGGGTACTGATGGCACCATTGGCGCGATTGGTCTAGACGTTGGTGCAGAGTAACCTAGGCGGGCTGCAATTATTTGGGCCCGCTCGTGGTAAAGCTTTTGCCTCGCCCAGTGTAATTGTTCCCTTACTCTCATAATCACGCTTTCCATCTCCGTGAAGAGGGATAGCTTGGTCTCCAACTTAAGCAACTGCAGGAACAAACAAACCATAAAAATGAGCTCTTCACGTAAGCAACTAAACACCGAGCCCTGCTAAAGCCCACAGTCATGTATACACAAGGCCAATGCCAACTTTGCACACGTGCATGCTGTCCAACCCATGCCATATACTGGTCCTGCCAGACCTGGCCCGAAAATTCAGCTGGCTCACTCATTAAGCAGGCCATATATGTACACTGAATGCAGATCATCAGCAATTTCTTCAGACCATCCATGTTTCATACACGTATCGCCCACCTGATGAGTTGACCAGCCTGATTTTCAGATCAGGTCATACATGTGGTGAGACCCACCCGATGCATGGATCAGATGTCCAACAAGTTTGCAATATTCGCATGTATGGCCGCATGTAAAGGTGCTTGTGTACTCAGAAAACTCCTCAGTGCCATGTATTAGCCCTTACCTGCTTCTCAATCAACATAGAGACAAGTTCTCGAATTTCGTCTTCCTCCTGGTTTGCAAGAAGCTTAGCCTTAACAGCAGCAGCTGAAAGTGCAGTGAGTGCTGCACGTTTTATCCTAGTTGCATTGTGATCATCAGTGCTTTCTGTTGGGCTGTGATTCTTCTCGCTTTTAGTGTGGGTTGCAGCTGTATCATTTTCACCTGCAAGATAGTATCCAAGAAGAGAAGCACTATTAGAGAAGATGAGCCTATATACTGTGCAAATGTTTAGATTGATCATCGAGACATGCTAAAGCAATTCACGAAAGAGAATGAGATGAATCACAGAACATGTGTGAGACACCCTCCCATGTACCCAGTGGGATTCTATGCAGACAGTGGCCAAAGCCAGGCTGGTCCACTAATCATGAGGAACACAGGTATACGTTCAGTAAAGGCTGTTCGCATATTCTTTTTAACAATCCATCTTCCTCATATGATTGCCGCCCACTTGATGAGTTGATTGATGATGCAGGACAATCAACCACTTGCTCTAAAAGCTTGAACTGTTAGAGTATGGCAAATTAATCCCTTTATCTCATAGCCCAGGCCCCACATCTCATGGGTTTTTAGGACATCGGCCGAACCCCCTTCGTGGGCCCCAAATCACATGGGCCGCCTACCCCGAGTGTGTCCCCGCATCTCACGGGCTACCCCACTTGGGCCTGGTGTGAAATGCGCATTAATCACCCCCGGTGAGGAGTCTCGAACACGATACCTCCTCCGTAGGCCGCACCCACCCCGAGTGTGCCCCTGCATCCCACAAGCGACCCCACTCGAGCCCGGTGTGAAAATGCTCCTGCATTAATCACCCCCAGTGAGGAGTCTCGAACACGAGACCTCCTGCTCTGATACCAATTTGATGCAGGACAATCAACCACTTGCTCTAAAAGCTCGAACTGTTAGAGTATGGCAAATTAATCCCTTTATCTCATAGCCCAGGCCCCACATCTCATGAGTTTTTAGGACCTCGGCCGAACCCCCTTCGTGGGCCCCAAATCACATGGGCCGCCCACCCCGAGTGTGTCCCCGCATCTCACGGGCTACCCCACTTGGGCCTGGTGTGAAATGCGCATTAATCACCCCCGGTGAGGAGTCTCGAACACGATACCTCCTCCGTAGGCCGCACCCACCCCGAGTGTGCCCCTGCATCCCACAAGCGACCCCACTCGAGCCCGGTGTGAAAATGCTCCTGCATTAATTGACCCATTTATGTCAGCCCCACCTGATCATTAGCACCGACTGTGGGCATCTTCCGAGGCACACTGCACGTGTCCCAATTCACCTCTTCAATCTTTCATGGTGCAAATGACCTAATATTTCTCTTGGTAACTGATTGCCTTCACTTATAACCAGCCTAGGCTTAGAATGAACAGATGTTGACATTTCAAGTGTAGAAAATGAAATGGCATTAGTGTCAGAAATAGAAGGAAAGAAATATCATGTTGTTGTTTTCTCCTAGAACCTTCTCCAAGTGAACTTCAATTCAATGACTTCTCTCTAAAAAATCCCATACCAATACAACAGCTGATACCCTTCCGATGAATGTCTTCCCTTTGTTTTCTTTTTCTTTTTCTTTTTTTTCTTTCTTTTTTTTTTTTTTAATGGTAACAGAATTTTATTAAAATAGAAAGAAAAAAAAAACCCACCAGCACCAGCAGAAGCTGAGCAGGTTATGAGAAAGCATCCATTCACCACTCCCCAAGAACCCTCAAAAGTTCCCCCAGGCAGATCAGAAAAGACAGTAGAGGACTTTGCCCGCTTGACAATCTACCCATCAGATGAATGTCATGATGCAGCCAAACCAGCCCATAGATGTGGGATGGACCCATTGTATGGAGTATCCCCGATATTATCTGTATCTCCAGCTCGGCGATACCAATAACACTGGCAGCAATACTGATGACCTGGTAGTATCAGAAATTCCAAGTCTCAGCGACGTCTCGCTAAGTATCGCCAATGTATCAATATCTTCAATTGTGTAAATTCCAAGCGTCACTTGTATCGCCAGTGTATTGATATCGCCAATAATTTTTTACTGTGTAAATTCTAGGTGCCGCTTGTACCACCACCGTATTGGTGATATTTCAATTATGTATCAGTATCACCAAAAATCTGTTTATTAAAAAAATTTCCATTTCAAATTTTTTATATGTGCGTGGTTGGATGCAATGTTCATATTATCAACCGATAATATCACAACATCTGCAATATCGAGACCAAAGTCTTTCACTTCCTTTCCATTTATCGACGATTTCTCTGTGAAAGATCGTGTTGTCAATATTCTGAAATATCGATGGATGTTTGGATGAAAGGTTGGATGGTTGGATGGTTGGTTGGATGGATAGATGGGATTGATGGGATGGTTGGATTGATTTCTTACGACAGCATATGCTTTTAGGCCCCATTATATGGAAACCTATTATGTATGCATTCTTTTTGCAATTTTTTTATTCCAAAATATGCAAATATATGTATTTTAGCAACTCCTTAAGTTCCACTGAAAAATTCCACTGTTTCCCCCCATGTTTCCCCACATTTCCGGTTATCAGCAATATTATCGGCGATATCAATATTATTTCCATATCCCCGGCCAGCAAAACTTGTAGCAATACCGATACTTTGAACATTGGATGGACCAAGGTGAGCCCATCACGCATGTGGTCCATTACTTGTATTCTGAAATTGGATCATCCTGTCATATTATAGAGACCACATGGTCGCATGAGCTACCATACTCCATAAAACCCTGTCAAGATGGGCCCAGGGCAGAAGGGGTTTAACCAGGATCAATCATATTAGCTGCAAACTTTACCGAGAAAACCCCATTCGACTCAGGCCACTGCACCCATTTGGGATAAACACCTGATTGAGATCTCCAACAGCTTAGCAAGACTGTACTTCATCTTCCCTGAGGTTACGGTGGAACATTGGACCCCAAATTCTGCTACCATTCTGCTTCTCTTTAAACTGTGTAACCAATCCCCCCTATTCTCCACTATAGCGTACAGGTTTTCAAACGTTTCAACAAGAGGAACATCAACATAAAATAGCTTATAATAAAAGCCTTCACCTGCAAGACCAGGCCACAAATATTGGACCCTTTACTATTAGAGGCTTCATTAACATTCCACTGGTTTTCATCCAACCCATATCTTGTTCATCTACACCTTATCCCAACTAATTGGGGTCGGCTACATGAATATTTTGCTGCCATTCCACTCTATCCAGGACCATATCCTCAGTTAAACCATAGGTCATTAAACCTTTTCTTACTACTCCACCCATGTCCATTTGGCCCTTGCCTTGCCCTTGCCCTTTACAGCATTCAACTTGAACCAACTCACTCCTGACCGGTGCAGTTCTTGGTCCCTAATGGGTTGAAAATTTTAATCAAATGGAAGTTGCATTTGCACAACAAATGATGGGTAAGCAAATTTTTGAAGTACCTTAAATCAATAATTGTTGAGATTAACAAATCCATCCTTACAAATGGAATAGATTATCACTTCTACATGACAAAGGGAGTTTCAAAAATTTTAAGCACAGTCTGAGGTTAAACAAAATGGTATCTCTAGTTGGAAAAAATCCCCTAAGGAAATGTTGAAAGTCTACCATTGCTACCTTAACTCATCAAATCCACACATCAGTATATGTGAATTCCAATCAAATCCAGAACCAAAAGAACAACCTTTGATTTAAGACCCTAGAACGCACATCTGTTGATGCTTCCATAGTGAAGGGATGGGTACAAGTATCATTGATTCACTGTGCTAGCTGCCAATTGATCAAATACTCTCATACTTTTTTATAAGTATGATGGGCTCGAACTCGAGACCAAAAAATATTGAAACACGCCCTGTCTAATGAAGGTTTCAGACATAAGCTCCACATTGACTTAAAGCATATTCAATTATCAAATAATCTGGCATTCAGTCAATTCCAGTTCACTTTTCTTTCTTTTCTATATACATCTAACAGTGTTGTTGCAAACAAATGAGTGAAAATGCCAAAATACAAGGAAATTTAGCGCAGACAAATTTGTGCAAACTAGGTTTGCATAGGTAAATTGGAATTTATATAAGTAAATGTGTGCAACAAAAATGTCCTCCAATTCTCCTTTTACCCAATCAATTCCAGCCTAACTCTTGTACAGCCCAAACTTACTCATCAAACAGGCACCAAAGACCCACAGCCCCTGAATCTTATCCCTGTCACAATTCCTTATGCTAAAAAACCACCAGATGCCTATTTTATTCCTTTTTTTTAATCATTGATCGATTGATTGAGAGAGAGAGAGAGAGAGAGAGAGAGAGAGAGAGAGAGAGAGAGAGAGAACCAACTGGACACCTTTGACCACAATCTGTAACCACATTTCTTCATAGTTCATGCCCATAATCCAGCCCTCAGAATTCAAGAATCCAGCATATCCTGACCTTGCTAAATCCAATCCCAGCCTTTACCCAAATCAGTAACTGTTTCACCCGAGTACCGAGAAACAGCCATATGTAGAGTCCCAGTTAGATTCATACCAATATTCGGTTAAACATTGGACCTGTTTTTAATCCCAGCACAAATTAAAATCTATAATTTGTTTCCAAAAACTGTTTTGTTGGAGATTTTATTTTTGTTTTATAGTTCGGTGTGACGTATTTTATGTCCTTTTATTGTGGGGGCATGTGTGTTTATGTTATGGTGCTCCATGACACCAGTTCTTTCTTAAGCTGGCAATGGGCCAGTTGGGCCCAACGGGTACCTGAGCCTGGCCCAATATGTGCCAGGTATGGGTATAGCTAAATGAGTATGTGTACAGATTTGGGTATTAATTAAGCCCAATTAACAATTGGTCCGGGTGTGATTATATCCCTAATCACACCCCAACTCACCCAAAAACCAATTTTGTTATAATATATATTATGGGGCCTGTTTGGATGGCGAATTACGGCTGTAATGTAATGTAAAAGTGCCATCATTATTATTTTTACAACATTTGTTTAGACACATAATTTGGCACGTATTTCAGCTGTCAAATGAAGATGTAATAGGAGGCAAGTAAAAGAATTTGCAATTATTACAATTTATATTGAATTGCAGTGGAAATCTCCTGTCCAAACATGCACATCAGTGTATTTTGCCTGTTGATTTGACATTCTCCTCAAGGCATGGCATGGAGTAGCAATAGGAAAACAACCCACCCGGGTTTGGCGTATGACTATTATGGCTATTTGGTGGGCCGTCTGGGTTGAGAGGAATAACAGGTGTTTTCAGAACAAAGCTCGCCCTGCCCACTTTGTGTCTTCCCTGGTTAAGAGCTTGATAGTGGAGTGGGCTTCCCATATGGATGGGATTAATGTAGATTTTCTTTCCTTTTTGGTTTAATGGTTTCTGCCTCCTCAGCAGATCCCATTTCCCCTTTGTTCCTTTTTACTCTTTTAATGCAAGTTATCTTTCAAAAAAAAAAAAAAAAGTATCATCATTACGATTTTACCATGCCTATCTAAACACGGGAAATCTCCTATCCAAACATGCACATCAGTGTATTTTGCCCGTTGATTTGACATTTTAGTAATGAAGTATCATCATCACGATTTTACCATGCCTATCTAAACACGAGAATTGTCATTTTCTAAGAGGCAGGTATTGTCATCTGTAATTGTTACACTTTTACAATACATTACGGCTGTAATTCACAATCCAAATAGGCCCCAGATATGCTCAATACTAAAAAAAAAATTATTATTAATAATGATTAGCACTTTTTTAATTCACAAAAGGCCAACTCAACTACAACATTGTACGATAAGCTTATGCTACAATATTTCTCATGTGGGGAGCAAGTGGTGTGCAGTATGCATGCCATCCAACCAGCAAGTGGTGTGTGTAGCGTATATGCCTTCCTTCCGGTCTATTAAAGCTGATTAATATGGGCCATATGATCATACAACCCACCTAATCCTCCTTCTCTATCTTTTAGTTCCATTCCTGGTGCATATGTTTATATTCTCAGGGGCTTACATTGTAAATTGTATCAAGTGAGGTGTATTTTTGGTATTTTGGTTTTATGACTTGCGTCAATAAAAGCAAGAGGGTGGGGACATCCAACACCTGAACTTCTCTTCTCTTTTCTATTCTTCTTCTTTCCTCTTTATTCTCTCTTGCCCCATCTCTCTCTTTTATCATGACCTTAAAACCCTCCAACAAGTTTGCCCCACCCTGAAAGTGGCAAACCCCATCATAAAAGATGTTTTTGAGTTTGTCAATTTTTTTTTTAAAAAAAAGCAAGTTTTATTTTTGAAAAGAAAAAAACCGATAAATTCTTTTAATCCCACACACACACACACACACACACACACCACACACACACACACATATATAACATCTTGAGTTAATGTTTAGATTTGAATAAATAAATAAATAAATAAAATCATGAATGGGTGCCCAACACCTTGCTCATTCAAAGCCTGGTATGGGTATGGGTATGGGTACCCTTGCACCCAACCCAAATCCAAACCATTGCCACCCCTGTTCTTTCTCACGTCAATTAGAGAGAGAGAGAGAGAGAGAGAGAGAGAGAGAGAGAGAGAGAGAGAACACTAATCTCTCTTCCTCCTTCCCCAACAAGGTATTCCAAAACAGTTACATAATGGTAACGGTCTAATCATTACACGTTACGGGGCTGTAATGGAAAAAAAAAATTAATTAAAAAAAAAAAAAAAATGGTGTGTAACAGTCCACCACAGCACCAAAACATGTTTTTTTTTTTTTTTTTTAATTAAAAAAAAATTTTAAAAATTAAAAAGGCCGTAACAGCCTGTATTGTAATGGTAACGGCTACCATTATGGAATACCTTGTTCCCCAAACTCTCTCTTCCTCCCTCTTCTTTTTTCCCCTTTCTTCCTTTTTTTTTTTTTTTTTTTTTTTCTTTTCCATTTCTTCTCTTTAGGGTACAGCTGTACTCCCTGTCTCGACATTGTTTGTTGCAGTCCTCCCTATGTCAAGTCAGCGCCCCAGAAAGGTCTACTTTATGTTGATCAATGTCATCTTAGTGTTAGTGTATATTGTGATGCTAACAAGGCTGGCACTGCCAATGGTCATAGGCCCACTACAAGATATTGTTCCTTTGTGGGTGGTAATCTTCTTTTTTGGAAGAGCAAGAAGCAAAAGATAGTTGCTCTCTCATCCGCAGAAGCTGAATACTGATCCATGGGTCACTCTGCACATCAAGTTCTCTAGCTATCATCTCTATTCCAAGATTTGGGAATTGCAGTGCCTAATCCCATCCCATTATATTGCAACAATCAGAATAATACACATACTGCTTATAATCCTGTCTTCCATGAGAGGACGAGGCGCACTGAGGTGGATTTTCACTTTGTTTGTGGAAAAGCCTCGTCAGAGTTGTTGTCTACTCATGTTCATTCCAAGGATCAATTAGCAGAAATACTTATTAAGGCTAGCAATGATCCAGGATAGGCAAAATCAATATTTTGAATAGGCCCCAGCCTGGTTGACCAGGCCCAACCACTTCAAATTTCAGGCCTGAACCAACCACAAGCCCACCTATTGCCATGCCAACATATTTCCCAAGTCAGTGCAATCTTCTCATCTTCCTGAGGTTGTGTGCAAGTTGGGCATGTATGATGCTTATGCTCCAGCTTGAAGGGAAATGTTGGAGATTGTGTATTTTTCTTTTGTGATTTGTAGCTCATGTGATGAATCATAGATCCTTTTATTGTGGGTGGATGTGTTTATGCTATGATGCTCCATCAAGACACCAGTTCTTTCTTATGTTTTAGGGTTTTCTTAACAAAATACAATTCAAAGAGAGCTCATTAATCTCCCTCCCTCCCTCCCTCCCTCAAAACTCTCTAGAAAAAAGCTTATATTGAACTTTCTTTTAGCTCCAAGTTCAACATGGATTTGACCCAAATCCAGCCACAATCTATCCAGCAGCGACATTCCTAAACCAAGTCTATCCGCATCACAAACCATTCCAAGAATGTCCCATGAGTCTGTCCTCACCCCAAAGCCTCAAATCAGCACCTCAAAAAACCTAAAACCTTAACCCAAATCATCGTATTCTCCTCTTTTTTTCTTTTCTTTTTCTTTTTTTTTTTTCCCCCTTTTTTTCTCTTTCGGAATGATTTCCCAAATCATTCCATAGAAAGCCTCATGGCCCCCAAATAGCCCAATAAACAAGCCCTATAAATCTGCCTTTGTTTCTGCACTTCCCTGCACAAATTAGTACCAACGGCTTAATTCCTACTAGAAGCATGAGTTCCTATAGTCCTAAGATGGCAGCAAACCAAGGTGATGTGCTGAACACGATCTTGCAACAGTTGCAAATCCTCAGTGATCGAATACCATGTGATGATAACACAAAAAGCCACATGAATGATAACCACGATCCACGAGTTAATAGAGTTTCTTAAGAGCAACCAAATCCGCAAGCGTATATGGAATCGGGCAATGCCAACCATGGGCATCCTTAAGATCCACACAGTAGGCAGGGATGATGATACATATAGGCATTAGCATGAGACTTACGCTGAGTATCAGCAACCCTAGCCCTCAGTAAGACCGCAGCCCCTCATGACCCCTCATCATGATCATCCAAATAATCAAGAAGCAGGTGCAGCCTCCACAGATGGGTGATCCTACCAAAGTAAGAAAAGATCAAGATCCCAAATTACGATGACAATCTTAGTTTTATGTTTCCACAAGTTGCTCAGAGCGGTGGAAAACTACTTTTGATGGTACCCAATGATGGAGGACGTCAAGTTGCTTTTGGCTTTAAAATTGAGGGGATCAACCCAAACATGGTGGTACTCAATTGAAATGGATTTGCAGCATTGTGTCCTTCCCTCTATAACCAGTAGGAAGAGACGAGATGAAGGCCAGGGTGAAAGGGCGGTTCCTACAATTAGAGTATGAGGTTATCTTATTCCAAGACCTCCTTAACCACCAGCTGGGGAATTTTTATTTTTATTTTTAAGGCAAATAATTTTATTAAAAGAAGAACAAAAGAATAGAGCCCAAGGGAAAAAAGAAACACAGCACAAGACACCTAATTAGGGGCCCAATCCCTGATTAGCAAGAAAACCTAAGAAATTGCTGCCAGAATCTGATTAGCACGCAAGGCCTTCCTCCACTTGTCTCTTCCGAATCTGATTAGCATTCCATCGTGCCATGAAATAAGCAACCCTTTCACTGAACACGGCATCATCCCAAGGAATGCTGAAGAAATTCAAAAGACCGTCTCACATTCCTCTAGAAAATGAGCATAGGACAGGTGATTTACCAATTCAGCGTCGCTTTTGCAAAGTAGGGACATGTTGGGGAGGATCATGCCCCCTTTTCAGAAGTTGTTGACACTCAAAATTCTGTTCCTTCCCACAAGCTAAGAGAAGTGATGTAGAGCGGGCCGCGGACACTTTCATGTCCAAGATGGATCAGAGAAGGCCCGATCAGAGACAGAAATCATCAAGACCATCAGAACCATAAAACAGGCATATCTCGCAAACCGGAATGAGTTACTCGACGTACCATATATGATTTTGGGGTAGGACGAGCTACTTTAGCCAACCAACCTGGCTTTGCCGGGTTGCCCACGCCGAATTTGTGAGATTCCATCCTATTGACGGTGAAATTTCATGTTTAATTCCGTTTTTACTATAAATAGTAAATTTTAGTTTGATTATAACTCTGCATCCGTTGGGCTTTAGGAGTTGTGTCCAACATGAAAAGTGCTTAGAATAATTAGGAGAATAACGTGGTTAAGCTACATACGAAACTTACTATAAAAAGTAAATTTACTATTTATAATAAGTTGCGAATTTTAGGAGTTTTAGTCGTAGTTTGATTCTGATTTCTCTCTCATTGCTTGGTACCCCTATTTAAAGGGTTGTGAACTCGTTTTTATTCATTTCATTAATCAATTTCGAATTTATTAGAATTTATTTATATTTTCTGCTTTCTTTCCTTGTGGATTCGAGAAGTCTCTGTGAGGAGTCCAGAAAAGTTTCATGGACTCGGAATAGTTATCCTCCTGAGGAAGACGGTGCTCGACCTCATCACGTTCATCCCTGCGTCAATTGGTATCAAAGCGAGGATTCCCCTCGGGCCGATGATAAATAATAAAGGTATGAATCAAAATCCTATGGACGGTGATCCAGGGATTCGTTATCTTTCATAAAGAATGGAAGCTTTCCACCGGGAGAGTCAGTTGACTATGCAAGGGCTGTATGCAACCCTCAAACGTATTTCGGATGCGCTAATTCCGCCCTGAGCTTAAAGTGATGCTCAACCGCCCGTGGCCGCTGTACGACACAACCCCAATTTCTGCAAAGCACCATCAGATTATGGTAAATCGCAGATCACCACTTCGATCATGAGGAAGCCGTTATACATGCCAAAGGTAGAAATAAAATTACAGCGAGACATCTTTCAAAAAAGGTGCACTGCATACCAAAAAGTCTGCAATGTGATCATCGATGTCAGGAGCGATGAGAATTTCGTGTCGAAAATAATGGTGAAAAAGCTACAACTGAAAACAGAAAGACACCCATCTTCATACATGATTGGATGGATCAAGGAGGTCAACAAAACAGAGGTAACCGAACGATGTCATATATCCTTTTCGATTGGTAAATATTATAAGGATGAAGTAATGTGTGACGTGGTCGACATGGAAACTTGCCACATGTTACTTGGCCAACCATGGCAAAATAATATTAATGTTACACATAGGGGTCGGGATAACCTATTTATCTTTATTAAAGATGGTAAAAAAATAATCCTCGCCCCTATGGGAAGGGAGAACCAACCCAAGACTTCTAAAGTGGAGGGACAATCTCTCACAACTGAACAGGCTTTTGTTAAACAATCTGAGGAAACAAGAGATATATATTCATTAGTTGAAAAGAAAAAATATGTGGAGCCTGTGAATATCCCAAAGGATTTGGAACCAGTATTGAAAAATGGACAATCTCTCACAACTGAACATGCTTTTGTTAAACAATCTGAGGAAACAAGAGATATATATCCATTAGTTGAAAAGAAAAAATATGTGAAGCTTGTGAATATTCCAGATGATTTGAAACCAGTGTTGCAGGAGTTCAAAACGAATGTGCTCGATGAACTCCCTAATAAATTGTCTCTCATACGAGATATACAAAACCACATTGATTTTGTCACAGGGATAAGTCTGCCTAATTGCTCACATTATCAGAAGGAATGTGAAATCTTGAAGGCAGAAGTGAAGGAACTGATTCATACTAGCCAAGTCAAGGAGAGCATGAGTACGTGTATTGTGTCAACTCAAGAGCTTAATGTCATGTACAAGGAAAGGGCTAATAAAAATCGGCATCAAAAGTTATCTCAGAATCATGAACCAAGTCCATTGAGTAACTCGAGGACGAGTTTTTTCCAAGCAGAGGGGTCTGATGTAGGACATGTCATAGATACATTCCTAGCATGGTTGGACTAAAAGAAGGTGAACTATAAATTGATCGTAACTTTTGATCAGGGTATCTTTACGACGCACCAGACCGAGTATCATGAACTGAAGTAACACGAGAACTCGAGGATGAGTTCTTTTGAAGTGGGGGGGACTGATGTAGAGCGGGCCGCAGACACTTTCATGTTCAAGATGGATCAGAGAAGGCCCGATCAGAGACAAAAATCATCAAGACTGTCGGAACCATAAAACAGGCATATCTCGCAAACCGGAATGAGTTACTCGACGTACCAATATGATTTTGGGGTAAGACGAGCTACTTTAGCCAACCAACCCAGCTTTGCCAGGTTGCCCACGCCGAATTTGCGAGATTCCATCCTATTGACAGTGACATTCCATGTTTAGTTCCGTTTTTACTATAAATAGTAAGTTTTAGTTTGATTATATCTCTTCATCCGTTGGGCTTTAGGAGTTGTGTCCAACATGAAAAGTGCTTAGAATAATTAGGAGAATAACATGGTTAAGCTACATATGAAACTTACTATAAAAAGTAAATTTACTATTTATAGTAAGTTGCGAATTTTAGGAGTTTTAGTCGTAGTTTGATTCTGATTTCTCTCCCATTGCTTGGTACCCCTATTTAAAGGGTTGTGAACTCATTTTTATTCATTTCATTAATCAATTTCGAATTTATTAGAATTTATTTCTATTTTCTGCTTTCTTTCCTCATGGATTCGAGAAGTCTCTGTGAGGAGTCCAGAGAAGTTCCGTGGACTCGGAATAGTTATCCTCCTGAGGAAGACGGTCCTCGACCTCATCACGTTCATCCCTGCGTCAAGAAGGCAGCTTATTTTAGACAGGGCTCCATACATCCAGACATGGTGCATGTGACTGTAGCTGGAGAATTTAACCATTGAAGAGCACACAGAAGCACTATAACTTGGCTGTGAGTTGTTTGAGATGGCTCATAGCAAGTGGCATGCTACTATTAGGGGTTGAGGATGGATATTTGGAGGGAACTGGGGACATATGAACTGAGCAGCGTGGATAAAGCCCATCAGATGGCACAGAGAATACAGGAGCAAAACGAGAAGTTAATAGCCAAAGTCAGGGGGTATCAGCCATCATATACTAGTAGAGCTCCACCTCATGTGATTGTACCGTGTTGAGGATTGATTGCTCATGCACCCTTGTGATCACCAACAGGGAGAGAACCAAAAGACCACATTGACTCCTAGCCCAAAGAAACTCGAGAGACGGCAGAGACATCGGAAAGAGATAATGGTTTCATTACTTGTTCCCTATGTACGCCTAAATTCTTCAACTATTTTGATCAGCCCACCAAAGAAGAACTGCATGATAATGAAGATGTTTTCATGATAATGAGAATGTGTTAGCAGAATTAGGTGAAGAACCAAAGATACTCGTAGTAGACAAATTGGGACAGTTCGTAAGGAAGAGAGGGATAAAACTTGTAAGCACCAGTGTTTTCCTTACACAAACATCCTGTGAAGGAAAGAAACATCAAGGTTATCACTGACAATAGCAGAAGCGTGTACATAGTGTGACAAAGGATGGTTAAACGATGGTCAATCAACAGAAACTTCAAATGGAAAAACACTCACGTCACAACCTTCAGAGGTTGCGGGATTGAGTGGGTAATTGATGTTTATCAGCAGCCAATGTTTGGTGACTTATTCATTGGGGCCACACTACGTATCGTCTGTTTGGTGTGATATTGCTCCGGTGAATGTTTTCCAGTTGTTACTGGGATGTCCATGGTTCATGGTTTTAAATATCAGTATCCACCCCTGTATCACTGATATGATACAGACCCATGTCTAACCAATACACCCCGTCCCCCGGCAGCATGATACAGGTACAATACAATAGTACAGTGATGGCTATTTAAAAACATACCATGGATGTATGATCATCCTGTGAGCAGGAAAGTTGTAGCTGTGCCAGAGGCCAACGTAGACTTATGACAAGGCATTAAGACTGTGATAGAGGCAAGCGTGCTGAACATGATATGACAAGCAAGACAAGCGACATGGTCATTAAAGAGGAGAAGGAAAACGTTTCAAGACATTGTATGCAGTATGCACGCAAGCACATAAAAGGAAGAGGGCATCTGATTTGGTAAATGCAACACCAAAGGCCAATTGGAGGTCTTCATCATCAGATCCCATCACAGCAATTGAAAACGTGCTACAATGATGCCCCAGATTCAGAGAATGATGTCAGTTTCAAACTCGTGGTTTTAGACAAGTTTTTTGAAACTAGTAGGAAATGATGCAGCCAACCCAGCCCAAGGTGACCCCAACTGATCACGTGTGGCTTCAATCAGTTATATTCTGAGATTACACACATGACTGTACTCGAAAGTTGAAACTACCATATGAGTGTGTATAAACAGCAGCATAGACAGTCATATGAGTGTCCTCGAGTGTATACGCATGTATACCCAACAACACAGGTGTGCACGCAGTGATACTTCCATGTGGTTGCTAATCCCAAAAGTGCAATGAAGTTAGTAGCCTTTTATTCTCTGTTTTCCTCAGAAGTCCAGGTTTTCTAATAGCTAGGAATAGTTGTTAAATCCAAAAAGGAAACTCTGTATTCAGCATTATATATTTGGCTCTACGAACAAAAACATAGGCACCCTCTTCTCATGTAATTTTGAATTGAATAAAGAATTATGTTCTTTTCCGTTAAGTGTTGGGATGGGGGGAACTATCCTATGGTTTTCATCATCTATTTTTTCCTACAGTAGTAGTAAAAAGAAGGGAAGAGAGGCATCTTTGTTTCCATCATCAATTTTGTCTTACTGTTGCTTGGATCTGTGGTGGTTTCTTGGGCTTCAAAACTGGTGACCTCCAATTTCCACAGCTAGTGCTTTAGATCTCTTTGCTTTATGTCACCCTTTTGACAAACGAGAAACTTAAAAAACAAGCAGGTGACTAGGTAAGGGTCCAAAAAGAACGTGTCATGTGCACATTATTGTCTAATTTTACAAGTCAGCTAGGGTGCATTTTCTGCTATTGAAAAAAGGAGCATTTTGATGCACTATCAGATTGAATTGCAATTATTAGTCTAAAAAAGTGACAACAGCCAAATTATCATCTGCTTAGCATTCAAATTTTGATTACGGCGCATTCAAACTGGACTTGATTACGTAACTACAATTTAAGGGCTACTTCTCATTATAAATGCTAAAAAGCATTATTGATTTTTGCTGTTTCCACATGATTAACTGAATATGAATTTACTAGTGCATTACTAGTGCATCAAAATGCAGCTCTAATCTAAAAAGCAATGTGGATTTCTTGCCAGTGTGCCTACTATATCAATCCATGTGCACAGTGCCCAGCCCCTGGAAAAACACACACGGTAAGACCCCAAGTGTTCTAGCCCTATGAATTCATCATGACTGGTCTCCAATACACAAAAGAAGGATGCATTGAAGCACAATTCCTAAGCAAATATGAGATCAGTGTCCAATATTCCCAGTGCTGAACCTCTGAAAAGTTGTGATCGGACACTCATTGGAGCGCCTAAGAATGTTTGGGGATCTCAATTAAAGCTATAAGAAATAATACGATGATTAATAATCAGCTATAGAAGAGGGGGGAAATCAGCGTGAACTGCAACTTAAGGCAAATGCATATAATGGCTCAATATAGCATGTCCGTGAACTGCAACTCAAGGCAAATGCATATAATGGCTCAATATAGCATGTCCGCATTTAGTAAGCTATCATAAACTTTTCCCCTCAACCTAAGTCAAATACATAAAAACATCAGGTAAACATGACTTCCGAAAAGTGCATCCCATGTGAATGTGTGCGCATGTATACTATGCCATTATGCTTGCAAAGTGGTGTCCATAACACTAAGCTAATGCATTCAATCCCTGAAAACAGGAGTTCTTACAAGGATATTAATGCAGGGGCACACTCGGGGTGGACAGGGCCCACGGGGGAGGTCTCGTGTTCGAGACTCCTCACCGGGGGTGATTAATGCGCATTTCACACCAGGCTCGAGTGAGGTAGCCCGTGGGATGCGGGCACAGACTCGAGGTGGGCGGCCCGTGTTATTTGGGGCCCACGAGACCATGAGGGAAGTTCGGCAGAGGTCCTAACCCATGAGATGTGAGGCCTGGGCTATGAGATAAAGGGATTAATTCGTCATGTTATAATAGTTTGAGCTTTTAGAGTAAGTGGTTAATTGTCCTGCATCAGATATGTTTGGACAGAAATCTCTACAAATATCTACTTCAAGCTTTTAACATAATCTTTGATTGTGGCAGGCCCCACACTTGGGCCAACACCTTCAGCTTGTCTTTTTGCAGAGAGGGGAAATACCTCAAAAGATGACCATTCCCTTTTCTTGATTTGGCAGGCCTTTCTCTGCAAAATAAAAATAAAAATGGTGCTGTGGTGGGAGCCAAGTCCATCCAAATCTTGATTATGTGAAGGGCATTTTTTCAAACATATTGTCCAAATGGAGTCGAATGTAATGCACTTTTTTTTTCTTTTATGAATAGTAGTCTAATGTGATTCATCATGTTTGAAGGAGAGGGCAGAGAGTAGCATACCTCTATTCTCTCCAGTTGTAGCTGTTGGATTAGAATCAACTGCTTGCTGAGGCCCTTTCACTTCTGAAGAAACTGTATCTGACGCATCCACATCCTTTGTCAACTCTGTACTTTGCCTGTCCTCTGCCCGCAAAGCAAAATCACCTGATTCCTTCCCAGTGTTTGGTGGTGCCTCCCCCACCGAAGCTACATCATTAGATTTCTTTGCAGTACTTGGTGTATCTACCCCAGGGGAAGCTGACTTGCCTGATACCTTCGAAGTACGTGGTATGACCTTTTCTGCTGAGGCTAAATCATCCACTCCAGCAATATGCGATTTTCCTGCACAATCTTGAAAAGGAACCATCGACTTCTTTCCTGTAGCAACTGTATTCTCATTATTCTTGTCCATGCAATTCTTCGACAAATCACCACCCTCTGGAACCGACACCTGCTTGTCCTTTTCCTGGGGTTCCCCATCAACAACCTTGACCACGGAACTGCAATTCAAATATCATGTATCAGGCTAGTGCTCCAAACTGTCAGGTAAATTAAACAATGAAGATATTAACTGAGTCAAAAACCTCTCGCAGGCAGGGGGATCCTTCCAGTGACTTGGTGGATCTTCAAGAAGAAAGCAATGCCTTGCAGCCAACTGAATTCCAGGAGATTCCTCAGCCATAGCTTTAAGTGAACTCCGGGCTGAAGCAGCAGCCATGCCAGGCTCTTCCAGGCCTGCTAAGAATGCCACCTGTGGAAAAAAAAAAAAAACATGAGCCATATAACACGTGCAAGCATGCTAGAACATCAATGGAAATCTATCCAAGTGGAAGGATTTACCCAACTTACCAGTGCCATGACAGGGTTCCCCGCATCCGCAAATGAAAGGAACCCCCCAGGGTCGGGCAGAGAACCAATGGCCTGAAATGCATCCTTCAGAGCATGGACTGCAAAGCTGGCACTCATTTCCTGACCAGCCTCTACTGCTGCCTCTGAATCTCCTGGCTTAGGTATGCCCTCTTGTTTAGGCACAGGCTGGTCTTCCTTAGCTGCAATTTTACCCTCTGTTGTTTTGGTAACAGATAAATCAGATGAACCTTTCTCTACAGATGAAGGCATGGGCTGCTCTTCACTTCCTTCAGTTTTCTTGTCCTTTGTTTCAACAACATCCAGAGTAGATGAATTTCTATTGGTCAAACTTGGGTCAGAGTATCCCTGGACACCACCATTATCATCTTCCTTGCCATCCAGAAATGAATCCTCAATTGGCATTTGAACAAAGTGCAAGATACACTGCGCCTTTGTTTTTGTGGCAACATGCTCAGCGATTTCATTCCAGTTCTCCCCATAAAGCTCCAAGGCTTCAAGAAGGAGCAGTGTCTCCTGATCAGTCCAATTCCCACCACTTGCACCTGGAACCTCAGCAGATTCCATTAGAATGAAATCAGCTGGTGCCATCCCAGAATCAAATTTCCCAGCATTGTAGCATTCTGAACATAAATCAAAATCTGCCTGTTAAAAGGAAAATGTAATCAGCATAGACTGAAGATTGGGCTGTCCTTTTGGGGATATTTTAACAGAAGAAGAACATACTTTTAACAACAAAGGATGGTTGCATAAAAATCAATACCTTCAGGTTTCACATAAGAAGGAAAAAAGAATATAAATAAATAAAAGCATATGATGCAATCATGAGAAAGCAAAACACTTCAGCAGGTGCTCTGCCACTGTCTAACACCAAAGACATTAAGCAGTTGTGTGCGTATGTTCATTCTTAACCAATTGCTTTCTGTAAAATGTGACTTAATGATGCAGAGCTACTTGAGTCATATTGTCAACTTCACTACTCAGCAGGACCACAACCGAAGTGCATCCCCTTCCTCGCTTGAAAAGGATATGTGACACTGGTATCTGGGACCTGTCCCTCAGGATGTTTTACAATCAACTCATCCTACCACTTCCTTTGGATCAATGATGGGTGCTGGGTGGGCCTCATATGGCACTATTCAGGCATGCTGAGGGTAGTTTTAGGTGGCTAGTTGGTAAAGATACGGTTATTACCATAGACTACCTATGTAATTTTTATTTTTATTTTTTCAAAGATGACAAAATTTTATTAAAAGAAACGAAAGAGGAAAAGAAATAAATACAGAGGGAGACCCCAAGAAAGCGGCCCTAAACTCAAGGTGTTCCGTTTCCATTATGATATGCCCGTAAAGGCCGATACGTATAGGTAATGACCATGACCGTTACACAATACAGTGATGAAATAGGGCAGTTGTTTTTTTGGGACCATCTGTATCAACCATTACGCTGGCCATAAAGGCTGTTACGGGCAAAACGACCGTTACTACCGTAACGGTCAAAATTTGGCTTTTTTCTCCTCATTTTTTTTTTCTATTTAAATCCATTTTCTCTCCAATTTTATCACTTCTCTCATTCCAAAAACTCTCATTTTACAACAGATTTCGACCACTCTTACTATAGTTTTTAACATTAAAACAGCAAATTGAAGTGATTTGAGTGAATAGGAGCTCTAAGGGCCTTTTTTTTCAAAAAATTAAAAAAGTAGTATTTATGCATTTTTTTCTAATTTCTAGTTCTAATGCTTGATTGTGATGTGTATACATTAGATACATATAATCATGTTCACAATTTCACTAGATAGCCTGATACAATACTCTCACCAAAGAGTGGACCGTTACACTACCATAAACATGTTCAAAACAAAAAAAAAAAAAAAACGAATACATATTTAGAATATTTATATTATTCTGGATCTTCTAGATATTTTTTCAGAATTTTTCAGGTAAAAGAAAATTTCCAACCGTTACAGGGGTCATAACGGTCATTACGCCCCCGTATCGGCCGATACCCATAACAATAATGGTGGTGACTATTACAGCCACTGTTATCGATACAGAATACCTTGACTAAACTATCCATGGAAATACAGGCTACAATCCTTCGACTTAGGAACACAAGAAGCCCTTAGGGATATGCTTTCTACAGGCTTGATCATATTGTTAGAGTAACTAGCGTTCCTTTCTTCCCAAACCACCCACCATAAGGCAAGAAGAGCCATTCTCCAAAGCCCTTATCTCTCTTTCCCTAGGCAAACCCTGATCCAAGAGGCTAAAAGACAATCCACCAAATCCGAGGCAACCCAAATCAATTGGAAACGACCCAACATATCAACCCAAGGAAGAACAATGCAAGAAATGGTCCACAGTCTCCTCATCCTGCATGCACATAATACAGATATTTGGGAGCACCATACCTCTTTTCCGAAGGTTGTCCTTGATCAGAACTTGCTTTCTCCCCACCAACCACCTGAAAGCTGCTATTTTTGGAGGGACATTAAGATGTCAAACAAGTCTCGTACTTCCCGCCTCATTATGTTGCCTAAATCTTGTCGCGAGGGAAGAAAAAGATTTAACAGGAAGGAAGTGCAAGCAGTCCGCCACCATGAAGGATGCGTCATGCCTATTACAAACGGATGTATCATGTGCCTGAAGGATGCAGAATCGGTCGATCAGTTGTTTATTTACTGCAAGCCGGTACTAGCAGTTATTTTGTGGAGATTCATGAACCTCTTTGAGATGGCTTGGGCATTTACAAATTGATTGCCAATCCCTTCCAAGCATGGAATTGGGGTGTTCATGGCAAAAGAAATCGGAATCTACGCATCTGTCCTTGGAGTCATTTACTCACTTTGAAAAGAACACAACGACAAGACCTTCAACAAGTCCAGGCCAACAGAGGTCGTTTCCCAAAGTGCTGAGGGGAAGGGTGATTTCTTGGGAGTTGTGGTTAAAAGCATTTTCTAGTTGTAATTGAGATGACCTTATGAGGTTGTGGGATGATGATACTAGAATGTCAGGGAAGAATGATCCCTTATGATTATCTCTCAAAAAAGAAAAAGAAAAAAGAAAAAGAGCATCCCTTACCATCCCTCTTTCTGTAGGCTCTAAGTTTGTAGTACTATTTTGCTCTTACTAATTTTTTGTGTTATCTTTCCCAAAAAAAAAAAAAAAACAAGGGTCCAGACTCTAGTGCTATTTCTATAGAGAACTGACCAAATGATACGAAAGGTCCACCAAAATTTATCTACATCAGAAAAAACTGCTTATAAAAACTTGAGTTAGAAGTTAACTATCTAGGTTTCTTAATGCTAGCATTTTTTTTATTGAATGAAAAAACCGACTTTTAACTAAAGGAAAAGGTATGCAAGCAGATACAACAGAAGAAAAAGGAAAAAGACTTGAGAGGCATCTTCAAGTGAACCTTTCTTTGGAAAAATATATATATATATAGAAACATCAGCTCTTTTATTCTCTGCCACTCCTAATCTCCTATCCAATTGTTAAAAGCTCCCCTCTCATATACCATGGAATTGGGAAAGCACCATAATCCAATTGACAATCAGCGACAAGATTCTCCTTTTGTGTGTGTGTGTGTGTGTGTTTTATGATTGTTAAATTAGAAGATTTTATTAAAGAAGAAGATAATACAAAACACAACATGTGTGGCCTCTTCCTTCCCAACGCCTGCTTCCTTTGCTTAGTTGATCCAGAATCTACCATATGTGGCCTCTTCCTTCCCAATGCATGTCTCCTTTACTTAGCTGATGCAGAATCTGTCAACCATCTACTCTTGCACTGTCCCTTTTCTTCGGCGGTGTGGCAACCATCTGCTCTTCCATTGTCCCTTTTCTTCGGTGGTGTGGCATGGGATCCTACAGCAAGCTGAAGTCTCTTGGGTGGTGCCGCTCTCAATCAAGGGCCACCTTAGAACATGGGATGTTGGGGGTAGGGGTAAATTGGGGAAGAAGAGGTGGAGATTGGCCCTGCTTGCAGGTTTGTGGTTCACTTGGTTGGAAAGGAACTCTTATTGCTTTGATAACGAAAAGTTCCATTAAGAGAGTGTCTGTAGAGTGACCCAATGATGGGGGCCCACATCACATGGGTTCCGCCTCACACGAACCACCCACCCTGAGTGTGCCCCTGCATCCCACGGGCCACCCCACTTGAGCCCGATGTGAAAATGCATCTACATTAATCACCACCGGTAAGGAGTCTCGAACACGAGACCTCCCGCTCTAATATCACTTTGATGCAGGACAACTAACCACTTACTCTAAAAGCTCGAACTGATAACATGTGGCAAATCAATCCCTTTATCTTATAGCCCATGCCCCACATCCCATGGGTTAGGTCATCGGCCGAACCCCCCTCGTGGGCCCTACATCACACGGGTTCCACCTCACACGAGTAGGGCCTGCATCACATGAGCTACCCGCCTCACATGGGCTGCCCACTCCAAGTGTGCCCCTACATCCCACAGGCCACCTCACTCGAGCCCGATGTGAAAATGCCCCTGCAATACCCAAAGTGTTAGAGAATGGTGCCCTTGATCTTTTAAGGCTAGGATTGAGTTGTTCTACTCCTGTATTTTCTTTTTCTTTTTTTCTTTCTTATTCCTTCTTTCCTTCTACTGTGTTCTCTTTCTTGTTTTGCTTTTTTTTTTTTTTTGGCTTTGGCATAATAAAATTTATCACCTTTCAAAAAAAAAAACACACAACATACGCCACAACAATCACCGCGGCAAGGCACTTAGGGCCTGTTTGATTTCGAGGGAAGAGGGAAATACCTAGAAAAAGGTCATTATTACCTTTTCCCGTGTTTGAAATTTCAAACCCATTTTCATCTCGAGAATTGGTCTCAAAAAGGTGACTTACATTTGTGGACCCCACTGTGATGTGCATGGCATATCCACACCGTCCATCTGTTTTATCATAAGATTTTAAGGCCTAACTCCAAAATTGAGACAAATGCAATGCTCAAGTGGCCCATATCGAAGGAAACAATGGCCTTAAACGTCTGCCATTAAAAGCTATTTTGTTTATTGGGCCCACATTAATGTTTACTTGTCATCAAACTTGTTCATGAGGTCATAAACACATTGATAAGGGGGTAAACACAAATATCAGCTTCAGCCAAAACTTCTAAGGGTCACATGAATTTTTATACGGCAAGCATTCAATTTCCACTGTTTCCTGTGGTGTGGTCCACTAGAGCTTTGGATCTGCCTCATTTTTGAGTTCATAGCCTAAATGAGGCTGACGTATAGGATGAACGGTGTTGATACATCATTTACATCACAGTGGGCCCTATATTCATTTGGCAGCCATCCTTGACTTTAACGCCAACCAAGTGAGCAATCAAAGCAGGCGCAAGAAACGATGGGTAATTCCCTGGTAAGTAATTATTACTTATTTACCAGGTAATTTCCATTTCCTTCAAAAATCAAACAGGCCCTTAAAATCCAAGCATACAACTAATGAGAGAGGAAAAAACATTGTCGCCTAACAATGACATTAAGAGAGGAACTCCCTGCACCCTCATTGGCAAGATGATCCACCTCCTAATTAGGATCACAATTCACTTGAGAGAATAAAGCATCAATACCGCTGCACAAAAAATCCAATGCTTCCCCAACCAGATTGGTAAGTCTCCACTCTCCACAGACATCTCCCTGAAATGGCCCAGCTGATCACATTACACAAATCACCTTCAATGACAATCGAAGACAATTGAAACACCACAACTACTTTGATTCCTTACAGCAACACAGCTACTTCGACACAATTTGAATCATTGAGCCCAGACCTAGTTAAAGGCCGGCTGTGGTACTGCATGTTCAAAATCAGTGTAGATCCGGGGTTCAAGCACCAGGTAGGAAAAAGAAGTCCCTTATCCTTATTTTGTCCAACTATACAAGTACCCGCGAGGTCAGGTAATCCTATCTTTTGAAGGATCAGAGCATCACAGTCCTTAACAACCCTACAGTCTATAAGACTCTCCACCAGCATTGCAATAAATAGTCTCACTGTCAAACTAGGTAAGACTCCCTCTTGCCCTTCCCTCCCCTTGCCTCCAGGAATATCACCTCTATGGCCTCCTCCCCATAATCCTAAACACAAGATTCTGCAGGACACATCCCTCTTCCTTGAAATTTTGTAACAAGCTCAGAAAAATGGGACCAATCAAATGTAAAATTCAAATATATTAGCCTCTTAAATCAATACATACACATCCAAACCATCAATTCCTCTCTCTAGACAGCAATAACTCGACTTCGAGCACATTTCATGTTATAAGAATGAAATTCAAATTGCACATGTTTGTCAGTGTCTTTAGCTTTCAGGCTGCATTGGTATGCAAGAATGAACTAACTTGTAAAAAAAAAACCAATGACCTTTTTCTAGTATTCATAATAAGTATCCCTCTGCGGCGACATTCCTTTCAAATGCAACTTGCAAGTAACACGACTGCAATTGGAGCTAGCCTAAATGTGATTGCTGAGGGAGTAATCACAACCACAATTTGGTTATCTCCACTATATTAGACGAGTTATTGCAGCGAATCCATGATTTTTCCACCTTGGTACAATTCATACTAGTGAAACTTATTAATGTCAGTCCAAAATGCAGAACCAAGAAATGGAGAAGGTCCAGATTTAGAAGGAAAAAATAACCCAACCTGTGTCTGGCAATGGAAGCGCTTGCGGGAACAATCGGCTGAGCAGGAATTGCAGTGGTACTCGACCGAAGGCCCCTCAGGCCGCACCAACTCATCAGCAATAGCAGACTCCGGAAGCAACCGAGGCAGCACAGCTGGCGCAGACGAGTTCGTCCCCAGACCCGCATTATCGTGGGGCGGAACCATTTCAAAACGGAACAGCTTTTCTATCAAAGATGAAGTTTTAGCTGCACTGTCTGCGTCCACAGCATCCGCAGCACATTCCTTTGGTGGGAATGGGTGGAAATTAATTAAACCCCACTGGTCTAAGAACTCCATGACTTCTTGTCTCGCATCCAAATTCCCAGCTGAGATCTCTGACAGATCTTTCAATTCAACCTTTGTCTGTGGGTCTGAGTGAAATCTCTTCATGATCGCATTGCGAATTTCCATGTATATGTCTGGAGTCCGTTCTTCGGACTTCCCATTGAAGAATGAAGCTAGGGCTCTTTCTTCGAGCTTATGAACTTTTGTCCATGAAAACCAACCTGCAAAATTAAATTTTACATTCAAATAACAAAATATATAAACAAATGCATAAATTTCCATGAAATGAGAGAGGAAAAGGCGATTAGTGGATGAGTGTGGAGGCTAGCCTGCAGGTGTTGGGACCACATGGACATTGGTGTCACGGGATCTAATGGCTTCAAATTCGGCAAGGAGAGCCGGATCTGGAGCCAGCGGCTCCTCAATGGCAGGGGCTGGCTCCACGGAAGGGGCAGCAGGTTCTCCAACAGATAACAGAGCAGGAGGGGTTGGTGGCGACGGATCGGTCGGCTTCTGTGGAGCGGCATCAGCGGTGGCGGCATCGGCAGTGGCTGCAGCTGCTTCGGCAGCAGCTGCTGCTGCTGCCTTGTTGGGGGACTGTCGCGCACGAGTCAAAGGGCCGTTGCGGAGAGGAAGGGAAGCAGTATGGGACTTCTCTTTCGCGTGGCGCTTGGAAGGTGGGGGCAAGGGAGAGACACCGCTGCTGCCGCTATTGGCTGCTGCTTTTCTTTTCTGGGAGCCAGATCGGCGTCTTGGACCTTCAACGGGCTCTGCTGGTACTGCCTCTGCAGCTGCTGCCTGTGTGTCTGCTGCCTCTATAGAAGCCGCTGCTACAGCAGGCTTCGACTCCGTCGTTTCAGGGGCTGGTGCTGGGGCTGGTGCTTGGGCTGATGCCGTTGCCTCGGTTGCAGTGGTGGTGTTTGTAGAAATGTCTCGTCGCTGGAGATTATTCTGTCTCTCGATTTCTCTCTCTTTCGCCTTCTCTCTTTCCTTCGCCCTGCGCTCTTTAGATGATTTCTCTTTAGATGATTTCGTCTTCATCTGATTTCACTGAAACTGCCTCAGATGAGAGAGAGAGGAGAGAAATGGATACAGTGTTTTGTTTTGATAGAGAGAGAGAAAGAGAAAGAAGAGAGGATCTGAAGTCATATATAAAGAGGAATGATCATATACATCCCGTAGCATGCTGAGCTAGTATCCTCTACACCTTTTTCTCCCGCCAATTCTTAACACGTGCAGGAAATCCGATCCGTGTGGAAAAGGTGGACCATGCTTTGAAATTACCTGGCGCGAAATAACCCTGCTTCATACATCAAGCGGACCATATCTATGCTCAGAACGTTGACCGTCCATTGATTTTGACTGTATGGCCCACTTGATGAGTAAACTCGGGTTGATCTTTCAAGCGCTTGATTTTCATGGTGGGTCCCACATTTCAAACGGCTAAGATGTCCTGCTCCTTTAACAGGTTGGCGGGAAGGAAAGGCATGCTACCGGCTGTGCACGTGATCATTCCTCGAGAGGCATGACCATGAGGAAGACAGTGATCCAGCAGGTGAGGGCATTGTGAATTAGCCCCCACTGTTTAATTTTCGCATGATCTGAACCATTCGTCATATGGGCCATGATCGATTGGCACGGGATGAAATGCTTTCCACAAAATGATCCTAACCATTCAGTGTAAAATTTTTGGCTGTGGATGAGTCACCACCGCTCTTCTTTCTTCTTCTTCTTTTTTTTTTTTTTTTTTTTTTTTTTTTTCATTTTTTTTAACGGTTAGGAATCAAATTATCTGTTGGATAGGCCCATCACAATAACCTTCCATCGATCTTGCCGGTTGATCATAATGGAATTGCTTAATTGGAGCTAATCACAATTAAAACCACTTTTATGTTGGGACGATGGAGAAACCTATTACAAATACTATGGTGAAACCCTTATTAGTTGGGGGACATGATTTGGACCGTTTAATATTTGAGTCCTACGGTAAGACCATCTATGCTCAAAAATTACCATACTCAGATCGCTTCCACCGTTTTATCAATCACCAACAAATAAATAATTAAGAGGGTGGACACCTTCACCTTCATACCCAATCTTATGCCATATTGTCATTATATAAATCCAATCCAACTAATTTTCTTATATTGTCATTTGAGCAAGTGTAAGGAAAAATATTAAATTTGTGCTAAGTTTAAACCTTTTTCAATGAAATTATTTTAAGGCCTAATTGATATGTGGGCTTAGATGGGATTAGGTGGGATGGAATTGTATTTGGTCAAATTACTTATGTGTATAGGAAGGATAAGAAGGGTTTAGATGACATGAGATGGAATTGCATTCGGTCTCATGTGAGATTTTCAATGGATTATGTTATCCACTGCCATGTCCCCACACTGTTGCATGTGTTTTATTCATGTTGTCCATCCACATATATCATTTGCATGTAACATTCTAGTTATATACATGTAAAATTAACCGACAACCATTGTGAATTTGGTTCATTGATTACAATTTCATGATCCATCAAATAGGTTTTGCTTAATTCAGTGTTTTTCTAGTAACAAGACTTTTATCTCAAATATGGAGATTGGATGACCAAAATAATATGGTATTTCTAGACATAAAATCATTGTGAAATAATAGTGTTAATATTATTTAATGCAATTTCATGCCATTTATTCACATTGACTAAACAATTCCTTAGGTTGTATTTGTTAGAGCTGTACATGAGTTGAGCTAGGCATAGCTCAGCCACTAGTTAACCCTAGCTTGAACTCGGCTCTACGTGGTCCTCGAGCCTGACTGGTCAACTCGACTCGATTCAGTTAGCAGCTCGAGCCAATTCGAGCCAAGTTTGAGATTGTGCGGCATTTTCTCAAACACATGAAGTGCACCTTTAATTTCTCACACTTTACAAAATAGTAGCATCAATTTATAGATATTTCATCAAATGCTCAGTAGGCAGCATCAAAATCAAGATCCAAGGTTAGTTTTATCTTGTAATGTTTGTTTTTTTTTTGTAGTGATTTGTTTCATATCCTTACCTTCCTCGCCACTGATCGGTCCTATGGAGAATGTATTTACCCGAAACAACACTTCGTTAAGTCATTTCATCAAACGCTTGCTGAGCAACATCAATATCAAAATAACCAAGTCACTAAACTAGTTCAATTCGAGTTGAGGTTTGATCCAAGTAGATTGGAGCTCAGTCAAGTTATAACTTGGCTCAAAAATTTTTCTAACTCCAAAAATCAACTCAAACTCAGTTTCTAACCAAGTCAAATCAAGTTTTTTCGAGTCAAGTCAAGTTAGTTAACGAAGCTAACTCGGTTCGTATACAGCTCTGGTGTTTGTTTTTATATTTACCACCATTTGGAATTGTAACATTTTGTTGCTGTTTGAAAAAGAATAAATAGTTTTTATATTTTCACCTCCATTTTAAAGAGCCTTTTTGAAAATTGGATGAGCATGAATATGTGAAAATTGTAGGTCCTACTGTTTAACCCATCAATTTTACTAGCCCATTTTATAGTATGTGGCCTAAAAATAATGCAGATTATAAGCTTTAGTGGACCACACCATTACAAATAGGAGATCATGACTTCTACTATTGAAAGATGAAACCATCCATGGTCTAACAGTGATGCTATGATCCAACCTATTCATATGGTCACACAAGCATGGATGAAGGGAAAACATAAATATCAGCTTCATCCAAAACTTTTGTGCCCCACAAGAAGTTTTTAATGGTGGACAACTCCCCCTTTTCTTGTGGTATGGTTCACTTGCGCTTTGGAGCTACCTCAATGGTGGGCTCATGCCCTAAAATGAGTTGTTAAAACAGATGGACGGCATGGATCATATCATACATCATACTTGGCCCATAAGTTTTAAAATTTTATCCTCAATATTGGTGGCAAGCTTATCAAATGTCAACTCGCAGGGTGACTGGCTATATTTCATATAGTAAATGATTATTTATTTACCAACATTTATAATAGTAAATATAAAATCAAATACCACCTTAAATGCATAACTACAAGCATTGCGAATTGGCCTCATCTGCTTAATTTCTTCATGTTCCAAACCATTCGTCACATGGCCCGCGAGGGGCTGGAAAAAGGACGAAATGCTTTCCACATGATGATCCTAACTGTTAAGTACGAAATGCTTTCCACATGATGATCCTAACCGTTTAGTGGGAAGACTTTTAACGGTGGTTGAAGTGATTGCTGCTGTTTTTTTTTTTTTTTTTTCCTTTTCTTTTCCTTTTCTTTGTTTGCTTTTTTACAATTACATACTACCAATATGTTTGTTGAGGTCGTCCGATTATAATAACCTTTCATCTAACCGACCAATCATGGTGAGGCCTGCCAAATAAATTGAACGGATCGTGCTGATATTGCTTGGGTGGGGCCAATCACAACTAAAAACACTTATTTCGGGATGATAGAAAAACCTATTACAGATGCTTTGGTGGAAATCGCTGGAAGTTGGGTCTCATGACATTAGCATGATTAGGACCATTGGATATTTGAGTCCTAATATGGGACCATCTTCTTAAAAAATCATCATGTTCGAGTCACTCCCACCTTCTAATCAATCACTAACAAATAGATAGTCAATAGGGATGGAACTACATGCACACTCCACATTCAAGGATTATGAACTTGATTAAGATTAGCCCAATCCTACTCTATACCCTCATCGTATAAACATTACCAACTAACTAGTTGGAGTTGGTTATAAAAAAAAAAAAAAAAAAAAACGTTGAAAATGTGCTAAAGCTTAAATTTATTCGAATGAAATTATCTTAAATACATGTATATTTATAGTTGTCTTTCTACTGCACGAAAATACACATAAAGACAGAGAAAATTTGTAAGAAATGTAAACTCTCGATTACAAGTGAATACAATCCTCTATGCATCATGGGATTTCTAGATTCAATGGACCAAGGTTCCTAAAATGGAAGAGAATTCTCTAATACTAATGTTGGAAAAGAGATAGAAGTGTTTTAAACCAAAGTCTTACAATTATATTTATGGACTTCCATTACAAATAAATCTTAATTAGATATCCAATATCTTGTAAATTATAATTATAATGAGGTATATAAAATTACCAACTCCCTCTTAATTAGGTAATTCAATCTACACTCTCTAATTAGAAAGATTTAGAGTGAGACCACTGAAATTATAATCCTCATATACTAAATCTACAAGTGGACCCAAAACCATCCTTCCTGATCTCCAACCACTTGTTGCCGATCATTGATGTGATCATACTCAATACATCATGTTTGGTTCCATATATGCATATACATATATCCTATTATTGTGGTCGTGATACACACTTATCTATCTTTGAAATTGAACTGATTTTATCTTCTCAAACTTGATTGATTAAAGTCCGTTGAAAATATTGATACAATAATATTTTTCTAAAATAATTCTCAATAAAATCCAAATAATATTTTCTAAAATAATTCTCAATAAAATCCAACCATCAGCTTGATCAAGCGCCTTAAATAAATCACTCGTGCCTCATTAGTCATTACCATTATGTAATCAATTAGGAATTTCCTCTATCCCATCTCCATGGCTCAATCTTGATCTAGTCACTTCCCTAATGTGCTTCTTGTTGAGGGATATATTAGAAAATCAACGTTTAGTTACTCCTTAAGTTATTTTAAGCCTGCATTTATTTTTCATTCATTCACGTAGTTAATATGTGTAGAACATTTTTATTCTTATGAGCTACGGTCCTAAGACACCTTAAGATTGAACAAAACAACCAATGCCCAAGGGAGAGCTGTGATCCATGGATTTTAGTGCTCTTGCTATGACCATACAAGTCCTTGGACATACCTGTGACATTCAAACTGTTTATCTTGTGTGGGAGAACTAACTTAATCTCAGATTGGATAAACTCCAGTCAATGTGCCTTCAACCTACTCACATAAGTGTGTGGGTGTGTCATGGATGGTTTCCTGGGTTAAGCCTTTAATAACTTACACTGGCAAGATCATCGTGTTAGTAACTAATTTAAAAGGCTCTTCATGCCGAGACTATAAGATACGTGTGGTTGCACTAACTCTATCAAATCCATTAGCTCGAGGTTGTGGATTGAGATGTCTTGATTGATATTGCTTTAACTAACTTTACGAGGCTACCACATGGCTACTTTAAGTGTACGTGGCTGGACAATTTCATCATGATCGTGGAAGTCCACATGATTCGACATGGGGTCCACATGATTCGACATGGGATCCACTTGATCTGCTTGAGACACTAGTATATGGGCTAATCTCGAGGTTTATATCATTCATCATGTGTTTTAAAAGGCTAGCAATCACTTTCATGGGTTTTTATTTGTTAACGGTAGGTTTTCAACCGTTGATTTTGAGTTTTGATTGTTGATTATTTTAAATCTCACTTAATGAACATATAGTAACTGAGATTTGTTGATCCAATCTTTAGATGGTATGGGATTGCTTAAGGATGGTGATAATGGATAGTAGAGAATTTTATACGATTATGGCGTATGGATTAAGAAAGTAGACATATTTATTTTATATTAGGATACACAAAAACCTGCATGGTGGCGATGTACCATATTATGGTGCGCTTCTTGAAATACTAACTTGTATATAAATCATATTTAGGAACGAGATGGTGGAAGATGAGATTCTTGGACGTATTGGATGTCCACACTTAAGGGAGAGAGAGAGAGAGAGAGAGAGAGAGAGAGAGAGAGAGAGAGAGAGGAAATGTAGGATGTCCCCACCTCCCATCTTCTATTCATGTACATGCCCCTTGAAGTGTGGTTTACCCTCAAACGGCTTGGTTCAACCCTTGGTCACAAGAGTGATACTGGTTTTAAACTAGAAGCTTACAAGGTGACGGTCACGGAAATTTACGATAGATGTGGAATACTATTTAAAAATCGCAACATTTCCAACTATTTGCGCACTTTAAAGAGTTTGTACTGGACAATCAAAGATATATTGAATGCAAGTGGTTTTGGATGAGACCCTTACGAGAAAATGGTCATTACTTTTGATGAAGTTTGAGATGGTTACATTGCGGTGAGAAAATCTGAAATTTTTTATTCCCAGGCTTACAAGTATTTTGCTACGTTAATTTGGTTTGAAATTAGTCATGTAGAAAGGTTCACTTTTCTCCATCTTTACGGTCCCACCCATACGTTGAGAGAATTCGCAGGAACTACATTAAAAAAGATGATGACCTGGCCTTCATTATTGGGCAATGAATGTGCTCATGGTTCATTTGCCAATACAGCGTACTCATCATTCATCTCGAGAAGATGACGCCCATGACATGAACTGAATCCGGCTAAGGACTTAGAAGAATGGAGATATGTAACTGCTTGGCCATCATCAGATGATGATGATGATGAGTAAAGTGGTTCTCAGATTCGTTGGGGTGAAGGCTCTAGCCATCAGTCAAAGCAATATAACAAGAGTACTCCTCTAGGGTCTATAAATATTCACTCAACAGTGAGTGACATGATTCGACAGAGGAAGGGTAAGCCAAATGATCATATTTATGACAAGATGGTGAGATGGTCGAAGCGGTGAAGTCCCTGACTATTACAATGTCATAGGGAAAATTTTGAATTTTGTGCAATGCTTGTTGGGCATTTTCCAAGAGTTTGAAGGACTTAGCCATGAATACCAACTTCGAGTCGTGATGGTTTTATAGAGTGATCTAGTTAGTGTAGGTTTTTTTTTAAAAAAATTAAATTTTTTTACATGGGCCACGAGAGGAGAAATGAGTAAATATAGAAAAATGTCCTTAAACGGAGTGGTCACAATTGAACCTGGAGCTAGCGCCTTTTTGGTTCCTCACTGGATGCTGATGATACTTTCTCTTTTTGGATTTATATGGTTTTAGGGATCGGAACTTGGCGTGCTTCATGTGCACCTTACAAGATGCTGATGATACATGTTCTTTTGGGTTGATGGTTATACTATTAGAAGCCGAAGTGCTTTTTATTTTGCTGGTGTTAGGATATAGAATGTAGTTGTTGTGATATGTTTGCATACAGGTGCATGATAAGTATGACTGTCTGAAAGGAGCATGTGGACTTTGAAAAAGGATAGTCGAAAATCATTTGAATTTTATTTTTTTTGTGCGTTGGTTTACATACTATGCGTGCGTGACAATGAATTGTCATCCTAATCGAACTAGAGTATGATTTTTAGTATGATTTTTGATATATCCTGTTTATTATATTTTGAGCATGTAGTCATGATATATTGCATGGTGATGAGTAGATCATGTTTTGTATTATACTTCTGCTTTATACTCACTAGAACAATAAAGCTTTATTACTCATTAGAGATGTAATGTATCAAGGATTGTTTCATGACAGGATTGATCTCTTGTATCATTTGATTTTATAAAACTTCCTGGTAGATGTAAATTTTTTATAAAAGGTTTGTAGTTGAAGAAGGCGAAGGCTGGGCGAGAGACTGGAGGGCCTCGTTAAGAGGTTTGTAGTTGATGACCAGACGTGGCATCGCTAGTCAGTATAGAAAGATTACGACTTGTTATAGTGATTAAGGAGAAAGGGAAGCGTCTCGAGACTTTGCGAAGAGCCATCATCTCTCACAGGTTTCATCCCTCCTATCAACATGAAGCACTAACTCATCAAGTGGCCAACATAATTTCGAATATCGGAAGATTCTCCACCGGATAATGATCAAATTTGAACTCGCCCTTCCAAATTCCAGACGATCGATATAACTTAATCATAAATGGATAAATAGTTTTGAACTGAATTGCTTATAACTACTTACCTTGTACCTGTTTCATTCCTTCCGTGCCTTGTCGTATGACTTGAAAGAATTGACATCTACAACCACCGAATCAATTTACATGTTTGTCGCAATCCTCCCAATTGTCATATATCCTTGGAACTCTTCCCCCGAAGGCAACAAGGATTGCATTATACGAATATGACATACATTTTTTCATAACAGTAACAAATTAATATATCTGGCTATTGACATCACAATGTACTACCCAGGGCAACAGTTCACCTGACAGGCCTTCTGAAGGCATTGTAATGCATGTGGGTGGCCATGTTCATCGTGTTGAGGAAGACTTTTCCATTGATATATAGTACGAGTAGAAAGATTCATGAAGGGGATGCAGTGCGAGCGGAAGTAATTGATGAAATTCTGCCATGTGGAAAGATGCCTTATTGTGTTTTCTGTTCAACGTGTTGATGATATATGCTGCTATTATAGGGTTTCTTTGGTCGTTGAGAAAGTAAACAATGATAGTTTAATACGTGGAATTGTAATGGTAGTGAGTTTTATGTAGACATGGTTTTATAATATTTTTTATTTTTTATTTGGGTATTGTCTTTGTTGAAATACATGAAGTATGTTATATTTAGGAGTTGAAGTTTTGTTTTTTAAAATGAAATGTTGGGGGACATTATTTTATTAGTAATAGCTTTTTTTTTTTTTTTTTTAAATTAATATAATCTATGATTCTCTTCTTGTAAAATTGTCATTTTTTACCACTTGAAATACTTATTATTTTTTATATTCTTTTGTCAATCGGAAGTAATTTGGAGCATGCGTTATTACTCATGGTTATAATATAAACATGTTGCACAGTATAATGGTTCAACGCCCGAAAGTGAACTCATATGGCACAGCCGTATACTTCTTAGCCAAACATCCATTAGTACTTCGGGATTATATACTCTTTTATAGGGTAATTTGATCCAAACCATCGCCTCTCATTCATCAAATTAGAAGGATGTGAGAGGTTGTCACGATCGTTGCGCTTGGTCGTCCTACCTTTGCGAGTCAGGCCGGCACATTCCACTTAGAGCAGTGAGCTTTGTGAAGCCCACACGTGTGCTAACAAAGCACATGTGCACGCCACACACTTGCAATCACATATATTCAAGATTCATTCCATTCATCCGAACGAAATCACTGTATTGATGCTCTATAACAAGAGTTAGTTTGATCCATTATTCATGTGGGCCACAATTCATAAAAACTCTGCTGAAGTTTTCTAACCAGTCCAACTGTTTCCAAAATTCGGCCCATATGATTTGACCCTCTCAAGTTTAATAAATACAGGACGCGGATTAGATACTCACAGGTTGAGTAGCGAGACTCGCTACTAAAGTGACGTCACCAAGTTATGTGGGCCCACCATGATGTACGTTTTGTATCCACACCGTCCATCCATTTGGAGAGATCATATTAGGGCATAATCCAAAGAATGAGTCAGATTCAAAGCTCGAGTGGACCCCACCACAGAAAAAAGTAGGGAGAGTACGCTTACCATTAAAAAATTCAAAGGGCCACGAAAGTTTTTCGACCGACCTGATATTTGTGTTTTCCCTTCTTTCATGTCTGCTTTAACACATGAACAGGTTGGATCTCAAAAAAGCATCATGGTGGACCTTCGGAAGGTTTCAGCGGTGGGCGTCATGCTCACCACTGTTTTATGTGGTGGGGTCCACTCCAGCCTTGGATTTGCTTCATTCTTTGGATCATGCCCTAAAGTGATCTCTCAAAATGTATGGACGGTTTGGATACAACATATACATCATGGTGGGGCCCACAGAACTTGGTGACGTCACTTCAGTATCCAATCCGCATCCATAAATACATACACAAGGTTGGATTAACCAGCTGGATGGACGAAATCTCGTACTTATTTGCAGGCTGGCAGATGTGTGAACGGGCGTGCTCTTTCCAAAGCACCTCAAAGCTCGTGGCGTCGATATCTGAGAGGGATGGACTAGGACTGCGTGGTGTAACATTCCAGCTTTGTAAGCCCCACCATGATGTATATATTTTATCAACGCCATCCATCCATTTTTACAGCTCATTACGGAGGATGATAGCAAAAGTGATGCATTTCCAAATCTCATATACACCACGCCTTAAGAAACAATGGTGATTCAATGCCCACAACTGAAATTCTATAGGGGACTCAAAGAGTTTTTTTTATCAATCTTATATTTCTGTTTTCAAGTCTGTGTTATGTAATATATAGTTTGAATGACAAATAAAAGTTACAGCAGAACCTGAGGAAAATTTTAATGGTTGGTGTTCAATCCCTACCTTTTCCTATGGTGTGGTCCACTTGAGATTTATATATGCGTCATTTTTAGGATAATTCCATAAAATCATTGGGGAAAATCGATGGACGGCGTGCATGGATGAAACATGTTAAGGACAAAAACTAGCGACACTCTGATCCGATACTTGGTTTCCTAGCCGAGACGATCAGAGACTTCAACCTGCGCCAAAGTGGTGAGCAAATGAGACACTGGGCTAGACAGGGGACCCTACGATGCCTAAGTCAGGTCAAGGGAATCTGGGTCTAAGTTGAGATGTAGAGGGATGGTGTGAGATCTTGCTTCCCGATTTCCTCCCACAAGACGCTATTTATACCCCCTTGCCCGAGATGGACATGTTCGTATAACTCGACGCATCATGAGGCATTTGCCACATCCTGCGGGAGATCCGGATTCCTAATCGTTGTACGATCGTGTGGACGTGGGCGGTTGAGTAACTGTATCCAATCGTGTGGTAATGGTCCCCCTCATGGTTCCCCTCATAAGTGGATTCCGATCCGAGTCCCAAACCGATCACCTCGGCGCTAGATCGTTCTGAGCCGATAGCTTCGACCTTGAATCACTCCGAGATTCCGCTCTGAGGTCCAAGCGGACCGACTCAGCCTCATATCAACAGTCGTCGAATTGGAAGTCCATCTCTCACCTACACCCATGACTCCGAACTTAGTCCTACACCTTAAGTCGGCCCTGGATAACCTTAGACCTCGGAGCTGAGACGTCTCCGATCTTCCCATAACAAAACACACAATATTCCCACGGAGCTTTTCAAACACCAACTAGTACCAAAGTCCGTGTTGTGTCCTACGCTACGCGATCCGGTACGAGAGAGCCAAAACCAATCATAAATAGACGAGTGCGGATAGTCAAATGCTGAAGGTGCGGGAAATTTCATTGCTACAACTTCTCATTAGTCCATGTCATTTCGGATGACTCCGGCTAACAAGATATGCGGGATGTCTCTCTCCCAATTAGATTACTAACTACACAAAGCACCTTTCATTGTGGAACTTTTGTAGATCCCATCATAAACTTTGTATTAGATTTATACTATCCATAAAATTTTTTAGATAATTTTAGGGCGTTAGCCTAAAAATTAAATATTCAAAGCTCAAGTGGATCACACCCTAGAAAGTAGGGAGGAATTTTTTTTTTTTTTTTTTGGGTTAGCTCGTTAGTACACACCCATGTCAATACACACACTCCATATTAGCCACCCCCACTAGGGATCTATATCAAGACCTCAAGTGTTGAAATGAGGTATCTCCACTCAGTCTACCTATTTAGCTATAGATTTGGGTGTGGAAAGTAGGGAGGATTGAACAAACTAGCATTAAAACTTTCTTAGGGCCAACTACTAGGCTTATTTTCCATCTGACATGTTCATGAGATATCACTCGTACTGAATGAAGTTAAAACACATATATCAGCTTAACTAGAGTCTTATGTGGCTCAAGAAGTTTTCAATGGTGGTATTAATTCCTACTACTTTCTTCAGTAGTGTGGTCCACTTTAGATTTGTATATGCACTTAAAAAAAAAAAAATTGAAAATAGTTGATCTAATAAATACATTATAGTTGGGCGCACCTAAATTTCACACGTCAATAAATTCCCTTGCTTGCTGCGTGTTGCAGGGGAGCATATTTGGTGAGACTCGTACCTCACCCAAGATAGTGCAACCCTTACTGTGGGGCCCAACTTGATGTGTTTATTATGTATCCACTACGTTCATCCATTTTTTAAGAGCATTTTAGAGTGTCATACCAAATATTAAAAAGATCCAATTATCAGGTAAACCATGCTTTAGGAAACAGTGTTGACTGAATATCCTACCATTAAAAACTTCTTAGGCTCACCTTAATGTTTCTAGCTTTTATTTACCATCCAATCTGTTGATAAATTCACAAAATCATGGATTAAGAGAAAAAACAAATATCATCTTGATCCAAAACTTTTGTAGTCCATTAACAGTGAATCACCATTGTATCCCATGGTATGGTACACCTGATAACTGAATCTGCTTCATTTTTTTAAATAATGCCTTAAAATGACCTGTAAAAACGGATGGACGGTGCGTATATAAAATATACACGTCAAGGTGCGCACTAAAGTATAAGTAACTCAACGTCTTGGGTGAGGCCGGGGTCTCACCTAATCCGTACGTTTGCGGTGTAGCATATTCCGGGTCGAGAGAGATAACCAAGTGTTTGACATGTGGAACTTATGTGGGCCACTTCATGAGATATGTATCCGATCCACACCGTCTATACATTTTTCCATATCATTTTATGTAATTTTACAAGAAGAGAGGAAGATCAAAGGCTCAATGGGTCACATTACAGAAACAGTGATAATTGGATGTCTTTTGTTGAAAACTTCTTAGGGGCTAAAGAAGGCTCTGATCAAGCTATTATTTGTGTTTTCCTTTCATACATGTCTGCGTGAACTTATGAAAATGTTAGATGACAAATAAAGCTCACGGTAGACCCTAAGAAGGTTTCAACGGTAGTTGTTCAATCCCTCTTGCTTTATGTGGTGTAGTCCACTTGAACTTTGAATGTACCTCGTCGGGAGATCAACGAATGGTCTTTTGAATAGTTTTTTTTTTTTAGTTGGTTGATTGACAGATACACCAACGTTTTGTAGTTTTTTGTAATGAAATAGTGCAGATTCGTACTATTTCGTTGCCAAAAGCATGCATCTGATATTAATTTCTTCGTTTTTCATAGTTATCGATGTTGCACGGTACGCCAACAACACAGTGAGCGTAGATTCGATCTCAGACCTCATCCACAAACGATAAACAAGAAGAAATATAAACTAGAAGTAGATCAAAACTATCCAAAAAACAAACCGCAAGACAAAATATACGTGGAAAAACTCCAAACTATGGTAAAAAACTACGGATGCAAACTTCCACTATGAAGAACAAAGATTATAAGGCAATATACTAACCTCTTCCTTGGAAGAACATAGAAAAGCCCTTTGCTCACACCTTAAAATTATTTCCCTAATATTCCGATACACCTAGAAAAGCCCTAGGAACACCTATATATAGTTTAGACAACTCCCTTTCCGCATCCCAGTTGCGAAAAGACTTGCGACACGAAATCCGGGCAAAATCGCGGAACGAATCTGCGTAACTACGACCGGTCAAGCAGACTGCACGACCGGTCGAGCGACCCCTACGACTGGTCGTGAATGGGCCACGACCGATCGAGCACCTCGGGATTAAAAAACGATGCTCGCTGGACTTTGAGTCGAACCGGTTCACGACCGGTCGAGCCGGACCCTACGACCAGTCGAGCATGGCTCACGACCGGTCGAAGACGGTTCCAGATGTGGCTCCACATCTTAACAATCGATTATTATTGTTTTTCTTATTTTAATTAAATTTGGATTTGGATATAATTTATGTTGATTTAAGTTCCTTGAGTTAGGGTTAGGCTTTTGCAATCTCTCTTATTTATTTATTTATGTATTTATTTATTGTTCTTGAGACAGTACAAGTGGGGCCAGAGCTTTTATCTGATGGGACCCACCATCATAGTCCCTAAAACAATCCAGATTGCACGATTGTGGACCATCCATAAGCGGCCTGAAAATAAAAGGTTAATTAGAACAGCGTTGGATGCGGATTTCCTGCCCTAGAAGCCTAGGCGGAGCCATCGTGATGTTTGTGAGAAATCCACCCGTCCATCCGTTTTTTTAGTTCATTTTAGGGAACGAGACCAAAAGTGAGCGGGATCCGAGACTCAAGTGACCTTACTAAAGGAAAAGGTCGTTAGGGGAATTCCTACGGTTGGAACCTTCATGGATGGCCAGTGATGTTACATGCCATCCTTACAGTGATGTTTACATGCCATCCGTACCGATCATAACGTCGTTACTGCTAGGATGAACTGAAAACAAACATATTAGCATGATTCAAAACTTCTATATTCCCACTAATATTTCAACGGTGGATATTCAATCATCACGTTTTCGGCACACTTGAGTATTGAATCCGGCCCATTTTTGTTCCCATGCCCTAAAATGAGCTCAAAAAGCAGATGAACGGGTGGATTTCTCACATACATCATAGAGGGCTTCACCTAAGTTTCCAGGCATAGGAACTTCATGGGACAGGCTTTTCGCAGGAAAACCGCGTCCAGGATATTGTGGTTGGGGAGGTTTCACTCCCTTATTGCATCTTATGTCAGGATGATCTGATAGGATGAGATCTGTTGAACAGCTGAAGATGAATTTGAAATTTAAAGTTTGAAGTTTTTTATTTATTTAAATTGCTGTTATTCAAATTCAAAGAGTCAAAGGTCAGGTCATCAATGAAGCATGATTATAATATCACAGGTTCGTTAAGGCAGTAATGAACGGTTTAGATCAGCTGCAATCCGGAGTGTAGATCCATATCCTATCAGAACCTCTCCATGCCCTTATCAAATTTCACATCCCGAGTGGAGGAGAACATTTTAAGGGTGTTGATCCCTTGTGGCCCACTTTTACAAGTTCATGTCCTGAGAAATAGTATAATCCTCGGCTCCTCACAGGCTTTTGACAGGCCCCTTCATCTGTCGGCTTTGATATGACGATCTCACATGGGAAATCTCCCCTACACATCTTTTAGGCCTGAGCTCCGTGGGGCCCACCCTATTGCATGCGCGCGCATCTGTTCAGTCCATCAGATGCACACCCAACCCGTTTATCAGATGCACTTCGTGAGGATGAATTGACACTCCAAAAACACATACTGATGCCTGCTTGGGAGAGTGGATTTGGAATATTCAGGATATGAAATCCTCTTGTTATGTTAAGCACCTGATTCATAATATCTGTAACCCAAAAGTAGCTATGTACAGTATATTTAGAGAGTTTGAATTTAATTACTAAATTAATTTTAATATCTCTAATATATGTATAAAATGTTTGAGACATTATGGTTGTAATAAGCCCGTTGAAATATATCATTTGATAGGAATTTTTTTGTTTAGTTACTAGATCATTTATTTGATTTCATCGAGCGGTCATAACTTAGCTGGATTGTTTCTTTGATTGCATTGAGCGGTCATTCGATTCCATCAAGGCTTATGGTTAGCTTAACTTATCATGTTCTAATTAGGCTCCTAATGTTATGGAATAATCAATCAAATGTTTGGCTATTAAGGTATGATCATCTAAATACTATATTATTTTGAGTCTAAGGATAGAGTTACCAAGACACTTTAATTTACATGTTCTTCATTCCTTAATGTGTTTTGTTTTCATGTGTTTTCGGTCTTTAGCTCCCAAGAGCTCAACCTACTCACTGACACATGAGCTCTTGTAATTGATAAAAAGATACGCAAATCAATGCACTAATATTTATATCCATCTTAATAACGATGTATAAAAACCAAGGTTAAAGTGTCCTACCATAAACTTATATGTAATGATCACAAATTTAATATGCTCTACTAGGCCACTCAATCTAAATAATCTAATGGTCATATTTAAACCGATGAATAAATGTAGCCTGCCTAATAGGAGTCATAACACGAGGCAGTGCAACAATTGTACGATTGGCCTCATAACCTTTACTGAAGGTGCTCCTGATCTTACCAACACACGGAAAAGAGTAGATGAGTGGGTAAAATCCAAGCTGTTTTTTTTAAAAAAAAATCCAAGCCGTGTGTGACATGACTAAAATCTAAGCGGTGGATTTATTATAAACATACAATGTTTAAAATTTCACAAATATCTATTTATCTCGAAATGTCCTTTAAAATTTCAACGGCCACAACACTCCTAAAACTAGTTTCATGGACAACAATATCTGTTTGCTCCACATGCTCAATAAGAACTGAGCTGGGTCTTACCTAATCAGGCCCAAGCTTTCATGTTGGGGATTGACAAGCCCGTATCATTCATTTATTGGTTCCTAGGGTGACAATGGGCTGCGTTTGGTCCGAGCCAAGCTAGACTAGGGCCTAGCCTGGCTTGACATGTACATGTAAAAGCAAAGGTTGGAACCCAACCCAAGTCAGACCCGGACCTAGCAAAGGTGGGCCTCAAAACAACCCTCCTATCAGGAAACCTTGTCTGGTGTTGAACGGGTTATGATAGAAGAGCTTTGTTAAAAATGCATTCTGATGCATGGTAACATTTGAATCCAAGGTCACTTCCAATGATCCAAACCTACGCCTAACTTAACTTTCGTAAGATCCAACCCGTTCACCAGGTAGGCTCTCTCCTTCTCCCTGTAACATAGCATGAGGATCCAAAACTCAGGTAAGGCACGCCATAGGAAATAGTTGGAATATAACGCCCAACATTAGTTTTATGTAGGCAACCCGAACCGAATGGGTGAGTCGGTCCAAACCGAGTAGGCTTCGCCCAATTCGAACTCAAACCGAGTCAAGTTCGAGTTACCTAGTAATTCGACCCGAAACTCGATCTGGTTAGACCCGACTCGATCCGAAACTCAACTCTCTAACCTTACCCGCCGCACCCTACCCTGACCCGATCTTAAAATATCTCTCTCCCTCTCTCATCCTCCTCATGTTCCAAGTCCAACCTCTCTCTCTCTCTCCCTCCCTCATCCTCCTCATTTTCCAAGCCCAGCAACCACCCACCACCATCATCCTCCTCCTCCTCCTCTCTCTCCTCTCCAATCTCTCAGTCTCTCCCTCCCTCATCTCTCAATCCGAATCAGTGCCAACTTGACTCGACTCGGTACTTCTGACCACATGGGACTCGGGCCGGATCAGTTCAGGCTAGACCGGACCCAGATTGATTCAGGCATACTGGACTCAGTATCGAGTCGGATCGAGATTGGGTTAGGCTTATTTCAAAACCGGATTGAGTTGAGTCAGCCCTAACTCAGTCCGACTTGGCTCGATGCCCAGCTCTATATAGGTATAATTGGCTATGGGGTCCACCTTAGTTTTGAATTAGACTGATTTTTGGAATAAGGCTAAAAAGGTGGTGTCCTACTTGCTAGATGGGTAGGATATCATGCTAAGTCTTTTTTTTTTTGAATGTGGTCTCCATCCCCATCATTCCATGGCATGCATGTTACAGATCTGGTGGACCATTCATCAGGTGGTGAATGCTGTGAACGGAAAGAAAGTCCACTTAATTATCAGGAAGACTGTGTGAATAATAACAATAGCCTGTTAAAAGAAGTCCAAATATCAAAATTCAATATACACGTGCGGCTCACCAACAAATGTGCTGCCCTGAATTTTGTCACATGGTATGTCTGCAGTGCGCAACTACCTGATGAATGGCCCAGATTTCTAACATGTGTGTGGTAGGATGCAGGTAGGAACCGGTTTTGCATTCTAGCTGCAACGTGGGTCCCACTGTTTCCTATGGTACGGTCCACTTGAGCTTTGGATGTTCTTAAATTTCGGGATGCCCAGCCCTTAAATGAGCTGAAAAACAGATGGACGGTATGGATAAACCACAAACATTCATGGGTGGGCCTAAAAGAGTTTACTTACTACAATAAAAGCGTTCGGAGTAACTCAGTACGCAATCCCATTTACTCAATGCCGGGATCACATTCGGACATGATTTTGAAACTGATGAACGGAGTGGATGCCACACGGACGTCCTTGTGGGCCCGACAGAGCTTTGGGTTACAGGATCTCCCTGCAACAGGTGTGACAGAAAACTCTCGTCGGAGCTTCAGCGTTTCCTTTCCGGAGTCATGAAGCGCCTGGGAGGGCGCGGCTGGAGATCCACCAAGGTCCGTGGATCGCTTCCTATGGGTCCCACTGTGATGTATGTGTCTTATATCAACACCGTTCATACGTTTCTCCGTATCATTTGCGGGTACTATCTCAAAAATACAGCAGATCCAAATCTCATGTGGACCACACCGTAGGAAATATTTGTGATTGAACACCCACCGTTAAAAACTTCTTGGGCCACTAAAATGTTTATTTTCCATCCAACCTGTTGAGAAGGTCACAAAGACCTGGATGAAACGACCACATAATTATCGAATTGATCCAACTTTTTTGTTGGTCCTGAGATATTTGGATCAGCTGCATTTTTGGACTTTTAGCCTAAAATGATCTGAAAAAACGGATGAACAGCGTGGATATAATACACATACATGCTCCGCAGTCAGAGATCCACCGACCCATCCGGGTATCCTTGGACGCCGTTTTCCTGCTAAAGCCTTTCGCAGGAAGTCCATGCACTGGGAACCCAGGTTGGCCCACTATGATGATTTCAAGAAATCCTCTCCATCCATACATTTTGTGAGTTCATTTTAGGACACGAGACCAAAAAATGAACCGTACCCAATTCTCAAGTGGGCTGAAAATGAGAATTGAATTTGGACAGTTGAAATATTTGTGGGTCACAAAGTTCGTAATCATTCTAATATTTGTTTTTTCAGTTCATCCCAGTAGGAATGACGTTATTAACGGTATGGATGACATGTAAACATCAATGTAGAACCCATGGAAGTTTCATATGTATAAATTTCTCTAACCACCTTTTTTTCCTTTATTACGGCCCACTTGAGTCATGGATCCTACTCAATTTTAGCCTCATAGCTTAAAATGAGCTCACAAAACGGATGAACAGGGTGAATTCCATACAAACTTTACGGTGAGCCCCACCTGGGCTCCAGCGCAGGAACTTCGTGCGAAAGCCTTTCCCAGGAAATCCGCGTCCGTCCCATTGGAGAATGGATTAGGTGAGACCCCGGCCTCCCTCAGGATAGTGTGGCCGTTACCGTGTAGTTACCGTGGGACCCACCTTGATATGTATCCACTCTGTCCATATGTTTTTTCAAATCATTTCACGGCATTATTATAAAAATTATGCAAATCTAAATATTGTGTACCATATTATGAGAAACAGTGGTGATTGACTCTCCTACCATTAAAAACTTTTAAGGGTGAAGCTTAATGTTTTTGTAGTGTTTATTTACCATCCAATCTGTTGATAAGATAACATAATCCTTGATTAAGGTAAAAAAACAAATACAAGCTTGGTACAAAACTTTTGTAGCCCATCAATGGTCAATTACCACTGTTTCTTATGTTATGGTCTAACTGATAATTGGATCTATTTCAATTTTGTAATAATGTACTAAAATGATTTAGAAAAAAGGATGGACAAAGCCTATATACATAATACATACATCAAGGTGGGCCCCACCGTAACCTCACTGTAAGGGCCACACCGTTTTGGGTGAGGCCGAGGTCTCACTTAATCCGCTCTCGTCCTACTTGGCTTAACAATTCAAGCAAGGTTTCCTACCGTTGAATCCTTCATGGGCTCCACTTTGATGTTTATATTCCATCCAAACCGTTTATAAGATCATTTCCACTGGATGAAGCGAAGACACGAAAAAATTAGTCTCGTATGAAACTTTTGTGACCAGAAAAATGTTTCAACGATGCTCATTGAATCCCTACTGTTTCTTTTTGTGCGGCCCACTTGAGTGTTGGATCCACCTCATTTTTAGTCACATGTCATAAAATGATCTCTAAAAGCGGATGTACGGGGTGGATATCTCACAAACATCACGGTGGGCCCCACCTAGCATCCCAGCGCAGGAACTTCCGGCGGAAGGCTTTGACAGGAAATCAGAGAAAGCGAAAACCAAGTATAAATATATAACAGCGTTACAGAAATAAAATTCTTTTGAGAGAGAGAAATAGAAAGAGAGAGAAAGAAAGAAAGAAAGAAAGAAAAGAATAGAATGGGTGAAGAGTCCGAGAAGGTGATTCTCCAAAGTTTCAATGGAGAAACGAAGAAGGTGACTCTACAAACCTCCGATGGGGAAGTGTTCGAGCTCGAAGAGACGGTCGTATCCCAATCGCAAATGATCAAGTACATGGTGGAAGATAACTGCGCCAACGATGTTATACCGCTCCCTACCGTAACGGCCAAAGTCCTGGTGAAGGTGATAGAGTACTGCAACAAACACGCCAAAGGCAGAGGACGAGGATCCTCCTCCTCCTCCTCCTCCTCCTCCTCCTCAGATCAGAAAGACAATAACGAGTTGAAAGGCTGGGATAAGCAGTTCGTGAGCGGCATGGACATCAACTTCGTTTTCGAGCTCATCATGGCCGCTAACTACCTGGACATCAGTGGTCTGCTGGACCTAACTTGCCAGTACGTCACCGACCACATTAAGCATATGACCCCTGAGGAGGTACGCAAGGTCTTCAATATCAAGAATGATTATACTCCGGAGGAGGAAGCCAATCTCCGCAAGGAGAATGAATGGGCCTTTGATTGTTAGGATTTTCTATTTTCTATTTTTATGTTATTAGATGATACAGTAAAAAAAGAAAAAGAAAAAAGAAAAAGAAATTAGTAGAGTAGATTGCAATTCGTTGATTGTTTGATAGATACATCCAATTTTTCTATTTTTGGTAATAAAAATATTGCAAATTCATACTATTTCGTTGTGAAAAGCAATATGATCAGTTTCTTTGTTTTTTGGTGGTTATTAACTGTTATTATTTTTCTTTTTTGAATTTTTGAATATTTAGAGATAGGGTTATGCAAATATTGTTTGTAGTTGGTATTTGTCTTGAATTGTTTTCTACAATACACTTGGGTGCACTTGGCTCTTGAGTCTGTATAAGTGGGGCCTGTGATTCGGTCATCTATAGCTTTTATCTGATGAGATCCACCATCATAGCTCCTAAAACAATTCAGATTGTAAGATGGTGGACCAACGATCAGTGGCCTCTAAATAGATGGTTAAGATAGAAGTATAGCTATGGTTCACATTGGCGGAAAAGAAAGTGGATGTATAGGATCTTCAAGTCGGGTTCGGGTTTTAAGACGAACTAAAGACAAATTTTGGAAATTTGAAAATGTAATTTCTATTAATTGCTAATATCCAAATTCAAGATTCAAAGCATGATTGTAATATCGCAGGTTCGTTAAGGTAGTTCAGATTAGATGCAATCCGAGTGTAAATCCACAGCCTGGAGAACATAAATTTAAGGGTATTGATCTCCTGTACATAAATCGACTTAACTTTTAGTAGCTTGACTCGATTGGGCTCAGATCAAAACTAAGTTCAGGCAAAGTTGAGCTGATTTTTGAGCTTGGAAAAATTTTAAGCCAATTTCAAACTCAAACTAGAGCAAGCTCTACCATGCTCGAAATTTGACTTGAACTTTATTCGGTTTGAATGGATTTAACTCGGATTGAGTTCACCTAATACAAATATTGTATAAATTTTATTTATTTAACTAAGTTAAATATTATAATATATATTATATATATTGTTATGGGAAAGTTTAAGGCCAATCTCACCTGAGGAAGTCGTAGTATAATTAATTAAGTGGATAACCTTGCCAAGTAGTAGGGCTCATCGAACCGACACTCAGTTCGGCATGTCCAAACTGAGCTTAGACTCAGCCCCGACTCTTAGTGTCAACGTTAAATCTACCTCTCAGTTTAGGCAGCAGGAGCTCGGCTCAAATAGAGACGTGACCTGTGATTATACTAAGGAATCATCTCCAGCAATGCACGAGGAGTAACTACTGGCACATGATCTCGGAATAACCGCCAATATTAGCATGCACGTCGTTCGTGATTAGAGGCTAAGATCGTGCCGAGAATGACGGACACGTTCACTCCAGTTGAAAGGTATAAGTAGAAATCAAACCCACAGGAACAGGTACGCAAAATCTCTCATCCGAAACCTATCCACACTACTTATACCTAGATTCCTAGCCTAAGTCTGGGATCGGAGGGCCCCTGCTCTAGCTAGAGTCTCCTTGATCCTTCTCCTGTGCAGACTTATAGGACTCAGCACAAGTGCTCGGAGCTCGGCGAGGGTGAATTAGATTTTTGCATCAACATATATTAAAAATCTAAAATCTAAACTTAAATTCAGCTTTTGAGATTGAGTTCAAGCTCAACTTGAACTTGGCTTAAGCTGACCCAAGCTTTTGACTGAGTCAAGCCAAACACCAATCAAACTTAAGGACTGATTTGAGTCAGTCTTAGTCTTAGTATCGATCCCTAGCGGCGGTGGCTAACATGGAGTGTGTGTACTGACATGGGCGTGTACTAACAAGCTAACCACCCCCCCCCCCCCCCCCCCCCCCGCCAAAAAAAAAAAAAAAAAAAAAAAGAAGCTGGGTAGCCTGCTGGTGCTGGCTACGCTGAGCCGAATGGAGTCAAGCTCAACTGGTAAGTTTTAGGCTCGGGCTCCATGTGGCCCACCAGATTGTGTGTATGTGCATGATCTGCTCAGTCCATCAGGTGCAAAACTCGGTTATTAGATCCTGGGGCCAACAATTAGCCCCATTCACCACTCTTGTGGGCCCCAACATAGGAGACAAATGGTGAGAGAACCCTAACCATAGGTTTGCGTTTGGGCCCAACATGGTTTTTTATACTCCATCCAACCCGTTCATCAGGTGTGCGTAGTTAATGAGGATGAACTGAGACTCCAAAAAATCAGACTGATCTACTATTCATGCGGGTCGCACAAAAGAAGTTTTAGGCGTGAATTTACAATATTGTTTCCCATTGTTTGGCCCTCTGGATCTGATTTTTGGGATGCAGGGTGGAAACGGGAAGAAAGACCTGATGGACGGAGTGGATGTCCATGCGTCATGCCTCGAGAACAACATGAGTGGACCCAATAGAACTTGTGTTTTACAAAAGTATTGTAGAGGATTCCGATCCTTGCAAACAAAGGGTTAATAACCAAACACAACAATGGTCCACCTCAATGGACGGACAAGGGTGAAAGGCTAGATTTTTAGTTCCGTAAAAGCTTTCATGCACCGGTCCAACCGCGTTTAAGTCCAACCCAGACCCCACACGTATCAACGAAATGGATGCAAGATCTAAGCCGTCCATCAGGTGGATCCTACCGTCTAGATGATCCGGCTAAAAGCTAGCATGGTCGCAATGTTAGACATCTTCGAAATCCTTCCATGATAAGGGACAGACCTAATGAACAGCTTGGATCTCATAGCTTTGATTAGGTTCCAAGGGATAGATGGCTGACTCTCGCAGCTATGGTATCCAAGGGATAGACCAAACTTTCCTTTATTGAGATCACACACCAACGGTAAGACCACAAGTTAGAGTTCACCCAGCCAATAGCTTTCAGCCTGTTAAGTTAATGTAAAATCTAACTTTCCAATTGATTGTTCCCACCATGAGGATTTCCCAATACAAATATCGACCTCTTATAGTCATCATGTGGGCCACACCATAGAGTTTGTTTTTAGAAACTGATACATAGCAAATAGTGTGGTCCATAGAAGATCAGATGTGGCTGATCTTTATCCAAGTTGATCCTCATGATGAGTTTAACCTATTAGATGGGTTAGATATTGCACAAACATGCAAAATTGAAAGGTTGGATGTCATCTTCTTGGTGGACCATAACTTATAGCACAACCAATTCGGATTTTGACCTTATTTCAACATCAACATACTCATTTCCACTCCATACTTATAAGCTCAGGCCCTGTTTGGTTGCCACTTAAACAATATTCATCTCATTTTAATTAATAATAATTATGTATTAGAAATTTTGGTAGATCACCTTAATAACTTATATAAACTATGATATCGGGTGCCTTTGGTTGCACCAAATTTCATGATTTTCACACTAAATTGGAGTAATTAATCATGGGATATCATGAAATTTTATGATATTTGATGCAATCAAACGTACCCTAATGATACGGTTTTTTTCCCGTGCTCGACCGGTCGTGAGCCTTACACGATCGGTCGAGGGCTGGTGCACGACCAGTCGTGGAGTCGAGTCCTGACTCGACTCAAAGTCCAGCGACTTTGGACTATTTTTTTCGGGGGTGATCGACCGGTCGAGGGTGGCTCGACCGGTTGTGGGTAGCGCTCGACCGGTTGTGGCTTCATCTCGACCGGTCGTGGTCACACAAATTCGTTCCGCGATTTTGCAGATTGCGGAAATCTGAGTCCTTTCGCAACTGGGATGTGGAAAGGAGTTTTCTAAAACTATAAATAGAGGTTCCTAGGGTTTTTATAGGGATATGAAAAACACAAGAGGGTTATCAAAGGTGTGAGAGAAAGAGAGAAAGAGAGAGAGAGGGAAAGCTTGTAGAAGGGAAATTATGCTCGTGGCCGGAGGTTATCTACTGTGCAACTTATATCTCAGCGCTTCTACGTCATCGTAATCGGTGAAATCTCTCCATAACATACATCAAACTTTCTACAGCTGACTCGTAGGGTATCTTCTGCATCTCTTCTACCTCTGCCTTCGTCTTGGGACACTGTCTGTCGCTCAATCTGAAGTGACCATCTAGTAGAATACTGACCGGCTTAGCTGCATTCATATTGAACCGCTCTAGGACTTTCTCAATATACCGCTCTTGTGACAGCCAGAGCTTCCTGCTGCTTCTGTCACGGGTTATCTCCATTCCTAGGATCTGTCTAGCCGGGCCCAAGTCTTTCATCGCAAAAGACTTGCCCAACTCCTGTTTCAGCCTGTCGATCTTCTTGATGTCTTTTTCCATGATGAGCATGTCATCAACGTATAATAACAGAACTAAGAAATCACCATCTGAGAACTTGCGCCTGAACACACGGTGGTCCGACTCCGTTCTGTCATACCCATGTTTCAACATAAACGAGTCGAACTTTTTGTACCATTGCCGTGGAGCTTGTTTCAGCCCATACAAACTCTTCCTCCTCAGCCTACGCACCATATGCTCCTTGCCCTTGACTTCGAACCCCTCTGGTGGTGCATGTAGATCTCTTCTTCCAGGTCACCATGGAGAAAGACAATTTTAACATCTAACTGCTCTATCTCCAGATCTATGCTAGCCGCCAACCCAAGTAACACCCGTATGGATGTCATCTTCACCACTGGTGAGAATATCTCCTCGAAGTCTATGCCTTTCCTCTGACCAAAACCTTTCACCACAAGTCTGGCCTTGAACCTTAAGTCTGGCCTTGAACCTTGTCTGTGAATTCTTCTGCTCAACCTTCTTTCTGAATACCCACTTGTTGCTCAAAGCTTTCTTGCCCTTAGCCAGTTTCACCATGTCATAAGTGTGGTTCTTATGCAAGGATTCCATCTCCTCTTGCATAGCTTTCAACCACTCCCTCTTATGCTCATTGGCTAGGGCCTTAGAATAATCTTCTGGCTCTCCCCCATCAGTCAGCATAATGTACTCATGTGGCGAGTACCTCTTGGACGGCTGTCTGTCCCTAGATGACCTCCTCACCTGTGGCTCAACAGGTGGATCAAGTGGGGGCTGCTCCCCTGGTCCATCTTCTGAAGGAACTCTCTCGTTCTCTGCACCTTGCTGAACTCCCCCGTCATCAGGCACCACGGGAGGAATAATCGGATTCGTGTCCTCTAGCTCACCTGAACTAGGCTGATTCTTCTCTGACTTACCAATGTTTTCTATACACTGATCTTCAAAGAAAACCACATTTCTGCTCTTGACGAGCTTCCTCTCGGTCGGATCCCATAATTTATAACTGAACTTTTCATCACTGTACCTTAAGAACACACACTGCCTGATCTTCATATCGAGCTTAGACCTCTCGTCCTTTGGTACGTGAACGGATGCCCTGCATCCAAACACCCTGAGATGACTGTACGATGGATCCTGTCCAGTCCACACCTTCTCAGGTACTTCTCCATTCAACGGGGCTGATGGAGACCTGTTTATCAAATACACCGCCGTGTGCATTGCTTCTTCTCCCAGAACGTCTTGGGCAATTTCGCATGGGATAACATGTATCTGATTCTCTCAATAATGGTGCGATTCATTCGCTCAGCTACACCATTATGCTGGGGGGTCTTGGGAATTATCTGTTCATGCCGTATACCCAGGGACTTGCAGTACTCGTGAAAGTCGTTAATATATTCACCACCATTGTCAGTGCGGATGCACTTCAATGATCTACCTGTCTCTCTCTTGACCATAGCATGAAACAATTTAAACACACCAAAGACCTCGTCCTTGGATTTCAAAGCATAAACCCAAACCCTCTTAGATGCATTATCTATAAAAGTAACAAAATACAATGCCCCACCCAAGGTTTTTGTCCTTATAGGACCACAAACATCAGAATAAACCAAATCTAATGCATGCACTTTATTAACATGAGAAACAGTTTTAATAAATGAAACTCTATGTTGTTTCCCTGATAAACAATCAAGACAGGTTTTAAGAAGTGTACCTGTCACGTATGGAAGGAGCCGCTTCTAGTACCTGAAGCCCTTTTTCACTCATGTGGCCTAGACGCCTGTGCCACATGCCAATAGCGGAATCTTCCGCTGCGTTCAACCCACCCTTGCACATACTGACACTTGCCTTGTAAAGGGTGCAACACTTCTTTCCTCTTGCCACGATCAATGAACCCTTGATAAGCTTTCATCGCCCACCAACAAACCGGCTTTCATAGCCATCATCATCCAACCTTCTCATCGACATCAAGTTGAGGCGAAGGTCTGGGATATGCTTCACATTCCTAAGAACCAATGTGCAGCCCACATCGGTCTTCACACAAATATCACCAACTCCCACGATCTTCAATACGCCAGAATTTCCCATCCTCACAGTCCCACAGTCACCTGACTTGTAGCTTGTGAAGAAGTCTCTGTGTGGAGTTGTATGAAAAGAAGCTCCCGAGTCTATCACCCAGTCGGTGTCCTGACTCGTAGCCGTGAGACATACGTCATGATCTGCAGACAGAATAACTACAACGTCTCCATCTGAAGCGACCGTAGTGGAATCTGATTCATCTTCCTTCTCTTTTTCTTTCTTCTTGTCGTTTTCTTACCACGACATTCATGCTTGTAGTGGCCCTTCTTGCCACAATTCCAGCATTCAACATCTTTTCTATTACTCGACGTGCCTCTTGATTTATCTCGGGCCTTCCCGCCCTTCCTGTTCTTTCCTCTCTCTCCTCCCGTTCCTGTGTCACAAGAGTCTCTTGCTGAGTAGACCCCTGAGACTTCCTCCTTGTCTTTTCATTGAAGAGACAGCTAGTCACCTATTCCATGAATATCTTTCCGTCTGGCGCGGAGTTACTTAGAGACACTACCAATGTCTCCCAACTGTCAGGTAATGAACAAAGCAAAGTAAAGCCTGCAATTCATCATCCAGGACCATCTTCATAGAGATGAGTTGGTTCACTATATTGCTGACCTCATTCATGTGCTCGGTCACAGAACCACCATATTTGAATTTGAGATTCACAAGTCGCCTTATCAGAAAAATCTTATTACCGGCTGTCTTCCTCTCATACAGCCCTTGTAATTTCAGCCATAGGCTAGCGGCTGAGGTTTCTGTAGACATATGGTGGAACACAGAATCATCCAACCATTGTCTAATAAACCCCACCGCCTTTCGGTCCGTCTTCTTCCAATCATCATCAGTCATATCCTTGGATTTTGCTGATATGCCTAAAATTCGAGAATATAGGTCCTTGCAATAAAGCAAGTCCTCCATCTTAGCCTTCCATATGGTCCAGTTAGAACCATTGAGGCTGATCATCCTTGAGCCACCTTCCATAATTCAAAACCGATCCTATCCGTTCAATGAACTTAGCTTTGATACCATTTGTTGGGGGCCCTTGCACAAAACCTTAGGATCTAGCCCTCCAGAACAAATCAGAATTATGGATAATAAAGCAATGAAAATAATCAATGCATCAATCACACACCACACAAGAGAATTTTACGTGGAAAACCCTCAAAGAGGTAAAACCACGGGACTTCGTCCAGATCAACATCTACTATGAAGTAAAATGTTTACAACCTTCTTCACTTACGCAGGAGTGGATGAACAATGAAAGAATAAAGAAAACCAGAGAGATCTCACCGATTACGAGGACGCAGGAGTGCTGAGATATAGACTGCACCGTAGATCACCTTCACGAGCATAACCTCCCTTCTACAAGCTTCCTCTATCTCTTTTTCCCCCCCTCTCTCTCTCTCACCTTTGATAGCCCTTTTGTGTTTTTCTCATCAACACAACATACCCTAGAAAAACCCTAGGAACCCTTTTTTTATAGTTTTAGGAAACTCCTTTCCTCATCCTAGTTGCGAAAGGACTTTCGCATCCCAGTTGTGAAAGAACTTTGCGCATCCCAGTTGCGAAAGGACTTGCGCATCCCAGTTGTGAAAGGACGACAGGTCAAAAAAACCCATCATTTAGAATCCTAAGCGGCGAAAATTTGAGTTATTACAATTGTTGGACCTACTATTCTTCCATCCAGAGTATCATTATAACGTAAGCTTTGATTTAAAATCCATGTAAGTTGTATTCCACAGTGAGGAATCCACTCAATCGATTAGTTTCCTAAGCTCATAACAGGATAAGAGGTTGTTTTTTTTTTTTTTTTTTTTTAATTTTTTAATTTTTAATTTTTAATTTTTTAATTTTTTAAAACACTTTGGAAAACTTAAGTGGACCAAGCCACAGGAAACAATAGAGATCCAATACCTACCGTTGGAAACTTTGTGGGGGCCACAAAAGTTTTGGATCGGGATTATATTAGCCTACAATTTATCTCCATGATATAACAACTTTATGAACAGTTTGGGCATTGTGATCAGCTCCATGAATGTTTCAATTTACCCCCCTCCTGTGGTGTACCCCACCTGGGATTTGGATGTATCCGCCTAAAATGAGCCGTAAAAACGTAAGGATGGGGTGGATAAAACACATACGTTATGGTGGGCCTACAAAACTTTCCAACACCAGCCACTGTCGAATTGGAGCCCCATCTAAATAAGACCAAAGATTGGACTAGTTACTAAGTAGCAATGCATGTAATTTTCTTTTAATGACTATGTACCATCCATGACTTTCTCTCTGTCGAGAGTATAAACCAATCCAGCTCATTTTCATTAGGGACCAATCCTAGCATTAATGGGAAATTGGGTGATGACTTGCCATGGGGCCACCATAGTGCATGTGTTTTATATATTTGCCATCCATTCGCTTTGTAAGCTCATTTTAAAGTATGAGCTCAAATAAGGCACAATAACACCCATAATCCAAACCTTCTTGAAGCACACCACAATGTTTATTTGGCATTTAACTTGCTTACAACATCAATTAATGGAAAACACAAGTATTAGCTTGATCGAAAACTTTCATAAGCTCCCATAATTACTTTTAATGGAGGGCGTTCAATCATTTCTGATGTAAGGGTTTTATCCACACTGCCATTTTGCTCTGGACATAAGCTAAAAAATGAGCAGATCCAAGGCTCAAGTGGGCCATTCAGTTGTCATAATGACACCCACAAGAGCAGATTAGGTGAGACCCCGACCTAATCCAAGATCGTGTGACCCTTACCATGGGGCCTACTTTCATGTATGTATTCTTATTTTTTCTTATCATTTTAATATAATATTCCAAAAATAAAGTAGACCAATAATTAGGTGGACCATGCCAGAAGAAAAAGTGGTGATTGACCATTATTGAGCCACAAAAGTTTTGCATCCGGCCGATATTTGTTTTTCCCTTCATCCAGGAATATGTGACTTTATTTACAAATTGGATGGTAAATAAGCACCAGGGAAACCTGTGCGCCCTGAGAAGATTTCAATGGTAGGATGGTCAATCACCACTGTTTCTTACTGTATGGTCCACTTAATAATTGGATTTGCTTCAATTTTTTTATATTATAATACCCTAAAATGATATGGAAAACTAGATGTACGGCATGAATACATGGTAGATACATTAAGGTGGGCCCTATGGTAACCCCACGGTAATGGACGCACCATCTCATATGACGGTCTGTCTTTCTTGTTCATAAGGCCTTCCGTGATGTTTGTTTGCCTTCCAGCCTAATTATAATGTAACATAGACCTGGATATGGGAAAATACAAATATCAAATCAACTTGATCAAAAGCTTTTACGACTTCAAGAAGTTTTCAACGGTGGTAGTTTAATCATCATTGTGTGGCCTACTTGATCCTCCGATCTACCTTATTTTTGGTCCTCCACACTAAAATAATACGTCGAAATGGAAGGACGGTGTGGATAAAATCCATACACAACAGTTGCCCCTCATAGCCCCTGCCTGTGCTGATCCCGGGACAGGTGCGGTTCTCACCCAACCCGCGTCCCCCAATCTGCTACCGTATCAAGATCTCGGTTGAGAAACAACCCCCGAACGAAACCATTGAAATGGTGATCCACGCCTCCGTTAGTCGGCTAGATTTTAATTGCTCACTTTACTTTCACGGTCTGTGGGCCACCCTTCCTCCATGGTATCCTGTCCTCACTCTTACTGACCCTTCACTCTACCCCAGGATCTGGCTTCGGTAATCAGAACGGTTCAAGAGATGGGACTAAGGTGAATGGCTCAAAATGAAAACTCTAAAATCCTATGGACCTCACAGTCGGCCTCGAACGAAGTTAAAAAGAAGAAGATCAATATTCAACTGTTGAAAGTCTATTACACTGATGGTTAGGATCACCGATCGATGCAATTTTAACATTTTAACCCATCGAAATTGGGCCCACCAGAAAAAAACGGTTTAGAACATGAGGGCTGGATGCAAGTTAAGAGTTCCTTCAGCACAAAGCTCTATGGGGTCCACCACGATGTCTGTGTGGAATCCACTCGGTCCATCAGTTTCGCCAGCCCATGCTACTATGGGAACCACAAAATGAACTAGATCGAATTCAAACGTGGGCCACACCAAAAGAAACAGTGGGGACTGAACTCCCACCTCTGAAACCGAAGTAAATAGTGGTGATTGAATATCCACCTTTAAAAGCTTTTTAGGCCAACTGTAATGTTTATTTGAAATCCAAATTGTGCATAAGGTCATGCAGATCTGGATGAAGTGAAAATACAAGTATCAGCTTGATAAAAAACTTTTGTGGCCCACTAACTTTTTAATGGCAATCATCACTGTTTTATGTGGTGTGGTTTTTCTGAGATTTGGATCTGCTTTATTTTTTAGTTCATGCCCTAAAATGAGATTAATAAGCGTATGGACGGCATAGATATACAAAAAATTCATCGAGGTGGGCCCCACGGTCGCGGCCTGACTGAAGTCGGTGTTACCCTGACCTGACCGAATCCGCTTCCACAAAAGTCCTTTGTGACCTTCTTCCCTCTCTCTATCTCTCTCTATCTCTCGTATTAGTAACTCCAGCCAAGCTCCCCCAAATCTCACTCCGACATTACAAAGATAATATTACCAATCTACCCCTTTTATCTTGAAATGAAAGACGACGATCTCCCCACGACGAAGAAAGACGGTGCTGCTTCTGCGACGGACTCAGCTCTATTCGGCAGAGGACGGTACAAATTCTGGGCTCTGGCAGCGATCCTCCTTCTCGCCTTCTGGTCTATGTTCACTGGCACCGTCACCCTCAAATGGTCCGCTGGAAACCTAAATCGGCTCTCCGACGACATCGATGCTCCGATCCACGATGATCTCGATGTCCTCGTACGTCTCTCTCTCTCTCTCTCTATATATATATATGTCCCTTTCGATTCAGATAAGATCCTGGCCTTCTATCTGTCGCATCGGCGTCATCATTGTGATCTGCGTGCAGGAAATTGAAGAGAGGGAGAAGGTGGTGAAGCACATGTGGGACGTGTACACTCACAGCCGTCGGATCCGATTGCCGAGATTCTGGCAAGAGGCGTTCGAGGCCGCGTACGAGGAGCTGGCCAGCGATGCTCCGGGTGTTCGGGAGGCGGCGATCTCTGAGATTGCGAAGATGTCGATGCGGATGATCGATCTGGAACCGCCGCCCCGGCAATCGACGGTGTGTATTTTTCTTCAAGTTCTCTTCATATTCAAAATAGATTTCGTTTCTTATCCTGTAATTTGAGGCAATTTTCCTGTGCAAACCCTCACTTGCAAACCCTCACTTGGGAGGAGATGAGGTTGATTTTCACTTTAGAGGAAATGACCATTTTGCCCATGCCGATCTTTTTTAGTCCCTTTTCGGATCTGTTTCATATTCCGTTGATTTTACGTTCCTTTTTTCCGGATCTGCGACTGTTTTGCTATTCGTTGCCTTGGAGTCGGTTGGAGTTTTTCCACCTGCGGAGATTTACCGTTTTGCCCCTAGTCTTTTGCACAATGACCAATCGTTTTTTTTTTTTTAAAAAAAAATAACTTTTCGATTAACTCATGGAATTTCTTTTTATGGTTTTTCGCCTTCTGGCTCTCTCTCTGCGTGCAAAGATTATGCTAAAGTTCACCTTTTAGAAAATTACTATTTTAGCCCTGCGATTTCCCCACCATTTTTTGCCATGTTAAAGGTGTTACTAATAGCATGAAATTACAGTTTTGACCACGTAGACTTGATAAGGACAATGGCAACTGTTGATGCAAAAATCTGTACCACCCTCAATGCTCCGAGCGAACCCTGGTCCTGTACAAAGGAACAGACAAAGGAGACCCTTGCTCAAGCAGGGGACCCTCCGATGCCTAAGTCAGGCTAAGGAGCTGGGTCTAAGTAGAGTAGAGTAGTGGTGAGGGTGCGAGAGATCGTGTACCTTCTACCGTAGAAATGACCTGTATTTATACCTGAGGGTCGTAGTGAACGTGTTCGACAATCTCGGCACGGTCATAGCCATCACGCGAGGATTACGCGGGCGCGATAGTTGGCAGTTTCCCAGAGATTGTGCGCTGGGCATAACTCTAGCCGTCTGTTACTGGGGCATTAATGTCATTGCACACTAGATTCCCAACCGAGCTGATCCCATGGCTCGGATCTTACCCCCGGACCCGAGCTCAGGGTTCGGCTCCTAGCAAGTTCGGGTCGTGTTAGTAAAGTTGATCCATTCCATATTCTCCAAGTCCTGTCATCTTACCACATCTTCTCATATGCTGAGTAGGATGGATCGGGTCAGTCAAGGATGAAGAACGGATCGGCTCGGATGTATTGATACTGCTCCGAGATCGTACTCACGAGATGATGAGAAGATCAGGTCGGTGTATAGTTCTACTAGAACCTCCGAGGTGGATGTTTTCCTCGGCTCGGACGTTACCCGTCCGAGGTTTTCTTCATCGACGCCGACGTTAACTTGATGCTGCTTGGTTTGGATTTACCCATAACAGCAACTTAAGTTATATTAGTGGCTTTGGTCAGATGTTGCTTTCTCCAGACAGGAGAGGACTATTAGTGATGGAGCACTTATATGATACTCAGACTGCGTAAGATGCTTGATATGCAGCCACTTAGAAATTATACATGTGGCATATATTAACTGAAAATTAGAACTGACTAGATTGTGCCTCCAACTGTTGTGAAGTCACAATACCAATATGAGATTTGTTGAACGTTCCTAACGTCCGATTTGTGGACACTTGTTTGCGGAAATAGAACCGTTGATGTTTTCATTTCTAACCATCCAATAAATGGCCAACAATCTGATAGATCAAATAAGCTTAATACTTGGTTCATGATGCATCTAAATGGGTTGAAATAATTTGGACGGTTTGATTTGACTACTTGGATGTGAGATGTACAATTTCTAAGTGCCTGTTTATCATCCATCACACACTGGTCACTGTCAAAGTATCAAAAAGTTTTTCTGATACTGATATCTAAGTTTTGAAGCTCTGGTGTGTCACATCCACCATTCATGTTCCATACATGGTGCTGAAAATCAGACTGTCCACATTGTAGTGTCCTTTGTGGGTGGAGCATAGACACCGATCAAATGATTCTAACCATCAAGTGGTGGCTTTCAAATGGATGATTTAAATAAAATCGTCAACTGTCTGGATTCACCAATCATAATCAGATAGTTAAGCTTGTTTGATCAGTGTGAATTTCAGGCTGTTGGCCCTTCCAACAACAGGGCTACCGGTTTGGATTGTCTTGTATTAATGTCACATTATATGGGGGATGGGGGTGGCAATGGACCTAGTCCCCCCAGGCCCTGGCCCTAGCCCTAATCATGTTGAAAAGGCCCTGGCCTACAAGGCTGGATCAGGCTTGAGAACAGCCCTATAAATAAAATGTAGAAGTAATCAAATGTTTGAGATAGTTCAATCCAAGATTTTTTTATTTTTTATTTATATTTTTTTGTTTCTGGATATCCTTTATCTCCAAGTCCCATCATATAAGGGTCCGGTTCCATGTCTTAGTGGGAGACAAACTCTGTTTCAACATTGAGACCAGGGATGAGTGTCCATCTGGTGTGGGTGTGTGTGGGGGTGTAGGAGCGTGTTAAAAAAAAAGAGAGGAAAAAGTCCCATCATATAAATGGTTTGAATCATTGAAACATGCCACACATTCAACAATTGTCTTTAAGCTACAAGTATGGTGAATGGGAGCCACTTGCAAGTATGGTGGATGGGAACCACTTGTCTTCACACTACACATACGGTGGTGGCCCGCTTGATGATTGAGCCCGGTCAATGAGGCAGGCAGGCCATTCATCATCGGTACACAAGGCCTATATTTCAAGCCCAAACCTGGTCCTCAGGGGCCAAGTTTGGAGCCTAAACCCTAGACCGGGCTGGGCCAACTGGCCCATTGCCACCCCTAATTGTGCATGATGGACCACAACTTAAATGATGCTGGTGAACTGTGATGTGGTGAAGCCCCTAAAAACAATATATTCTCAGTTTTCTCTTATTTTTTCTTTATTTTCGTTCTTTTTTTGTAGTTTCTTGTCCTAATTGTCTTATTTTGCTTAAGATTAGGGTAACTCTTAATTAATAATCTTGGGATTGCCTATATTTAGAGAAAACCCATTGATGCTAGTGTGGGGAAAGGGAAGAACTCAGTAGGAATTGGAACAAGTCAAAAGATCTTTTGGGAATTGATATACCCATATGATACATGCTCTCTTCTTTTTATGCTTTTGGTAATACAACACTACAACTTTTTATCATTCGGTGTATTATGTCAATAATATTGGTGGCTAAGTAGTTGTGTATTATGTCAATAATATTGGTGGCTAAGTAGTTGTTCCCTATCGTTCTGTCCCTTTTTCTTTTGAGGTTTGCTACAATGCATCCCTATGCATTGCAATATGATACTTCCGGCTTCAGCTTTTGGATGTGGGGTCACCTTTAATTATCCAAACTGTTCATATGATGGGCCTCACTTTGGGTGGGGATCAGACAAAACCTAAAATCTCCTCGACTGGAATATTTCAATGATTTGATAATTTGACTCATTTCCTTTCAATATGAACAGTCTAGTCAGCCTTTGAAAATAATCGAACATTTTAAATCTTTCACTAAGAGAGTTTTTATGGAAAACCCCCATTCACAGAATGATGTCTATGGTATGAACAGTTTGGGTCACCGAATAAAACTCGGGTCAACAGCTGAAGTCCTGATGTATCTATTTGCAATGTGTTGGTATGTGTTCTAGCAAACTTCCTTTGGGCTGTGGGCTTGTTCCTACTTTTCTCTAGGGCCTTCTCTGCCCTTAGTTCTTTGGTTTTCTTGGCTTCACTGGCTTCCTCTCTCTTTGGAATAAGCTTGCTTAATTTCTAAGGAGAGAAAAATACCTCCTTTTTTAGTTTATTCAAGACCCCACACACCCAACCCAACAATTAATGTTCTGTTCCTATTTAGTGTTCAAAAGGCCTGATTTTACTAGAGTAATTCATATAGAATCAAATTACCAAGGGATGATACAAAAAAGCAAGTATTTTGAACGACCATGGTTTTAAATCTCAGTTTCGAAGCATGTAATTGACAACTCCAGAAGTTATATGTGTTGATAAATGATATACATGGGATATTGAGTACTGATCTAGTGGATTAAGTGTACAGGAACTTTTCCATGCACATAGTTTCATTTGGACTCAGTAGCATCTAGAATCTAGATCAGCTATCTGGACCGTCCATTAGGTACAGTGCACTCTTCATAGGCTGGCTTTAAAAAATTCACAAGGATCAGATGATCCAAACTGTGCAGTTAGTGGCATGTAGAATGGATGCAGAAGATTGTTTATAGAAGATAGGCACAGTCACAGATGTTAAGAACCATATGATTGCTGTGATTTTTGTCCAGTAGTGGGAGAAGAGGAGACAGGCTTTAATGGACGATTCAGATATGTGATGTAAATGCTTACAAGTCAAAATGTGGCTGTTCATTGCACTTAGCATGCTAGAGCATTATTCTGGGTGCTGGTACCTTTGAATTGTGGACAATTTCTATAGAGATGAAGATAGAGTGGGCCCCACATAATCAGTAAATACATGTAAACACCATGCAGATTCCATACACAACCTGTACTCACCATCCTTATGGTCAGTACAGGTTTGTCATTGGTATCTGCCCATATTTACTGATTTCATGACCCCCAACACTATCTTTATATCTACATTGGTCACATTGTGAATGTACAGCTATGCAGCGTTGGTAGAACTTCTGACAATTTGGATCGCGTTGTAAATGCAGTCCTACTAGCATTGTGTCATTTTGTTTGGAGCCCAATAAGATTTATCAATACGCCATTGTACATAAGGAACTATATGAATACATAAGGTCTCTGTATGTTCAAGGTAGCGGTGAATTTTGAATGATTTGGTGTCCAATTTCCAGTATATACTTGTATTGCACTGTTGCGTGGGGCCCTAATCCAATTCCTGTGATATTTATAATCATGCAATCAACTTAAATGGTCAGATTATGCTCCTCTTCAAAATGTAAAAGGACTTGTACAGACTTCTGAGCCTATCAATAGTGTCTATTTTTGTGTCTTGGTATATGCTAGTCTTTGAAAATTTTCTGATGAATGGCAATTCTTTGATCATTTCCAGAACTCTAGAGTAAAGAATCCCAAGGGAGAGGAAGGCAAGAAGGCATTGATAGTGGTGGATAATCGATGACAGGCAATGTGAGGCCTGCCCACGTGTTTCCCATAATGCCCATTGAGTTCTCATCAGTTTTCATGTGCTATTGCAAGGGTGATTAGTACATGTATTTTGCATATTACTGTTAAACAAGCTCCAAACCTTTTCACTTTCTGCCTTTCTTCATTCTCTATATGTTTTGTTTTGGTGGGACTTCGCTCTTCACCTTTATGTAGCCCCTTTTTGACAGGGAATGGGGAAAGTTCTTTTTAAGAGAGACTTCCAAGTGCATGGCAAAAGTTATGTTTTGCTCCCCTGACTATGTATTGAAAATGTTCTGGTTTCATACCTCATCAAATTCACCATATTGACTGTGTATTGAAAATGTTCTGGTTTCGTACCTCATCAAATTCACCATATTGACTATGTATTGAAAATGTTCTGGTTTCATATTTCATCTGAATTTCTTATGCGCTTTAAAATATATATATATATATATATATATATATACTAATTATTTTTTAACAGAATGAATTAAGAAATGAACAAGCTGAAATTAGAGATGGTAAGAGATCTTCGGGTGCAATCTAGAAAAATGCATCCCGGCCGTTAATATACCCATAAGACAGGTCCCTTGTGAGCTAGTTCATCCTTGATGCTACCGTTGCTCTTCTTCTTCTTCTTCTTCTTCTTTCTTTTCTTTTGGGTCCATTTTTATCATCCTCATGGCCCACCTGAGGATCGTCCTGGGCCTGTTCATGGTGGGAGCGAAGAGATAAATGGTCCAGATTCCACACGTGGCGTGATGTCATGGATCTCCTGTTTCATGTTTCCTTGTGTTCAATGCCTTGGTATTTCTCTATTTCATCAGCGGGGATACTGAAATAGATTTATCATCTGTGTATCAGCCTACGTAGGCCCTGCTACCTAGCGTGACTCATGGTAGGAATAGGGGGTGCAATGTGCATGAGATCCACACCATCCATCAGGTGTCTCGTGTTCACCCTGGAATCCAAAAATCAAGTGTCCACAACGTCTGAAACAAATGGATGGCATCAAGGTCCACAATCTCTGAAATAAATGGATGGTGCAAAATATTTTGGTATAGTTTTTTTTTTTTTTTTTTTTTAATTTTTTAAAAATTTTTAAAACCACTGATTTGTTTTTAAATTATGGACCGCCTGATCAACAGATCGCAGTCAAGCATTATGCTCGTATACAAGGCTGAGACGGTGGAATATATATATATATTTTTTAAGTTAATGGAAAGTGATAGTAGAAATAAAAAATCACACTAAACTTGAAAAAGGATTCTTTGTTAATTATCGTAATACTCAATAAACTGTACAGAAGATGCTAATCATACCTTTGCCCAAAAATAAAATAGGACAATGGTTGGCGGCCTAATTCTATTGTAGATCAACGTATTGTAGCTTGCCTTATTAGTGGACATTAATAAATTCCCCCAAAAGCATCTAAAAAGTGGGCCAAATCTGAAGGATTGCTTGGATCTCACACATGGCATCCACTTGTAGACATAAATTTGGATAGTGGAAACAAGTTTACATGCTATTTTGTTTGGCTTTCAAATGGTAATATGTTTATCGGTAAATAAATTATGTATTTAGCTAATTTGTAAAGTGTTACAATTTATAAAGTAGGTATATATCAAAGCATGAATGCAATGGATGGATTGGACGTTCTCCACTCATCACAGTGGCCCCAAATGCAATTCGAAAGATTTAACTGTGGATGTCCCATCATCATCATTCCCTCTCGTATACTCCAGTTGATGATCATTGATTTTTATAGATAAAATGGATGTACCATATAAATTACCGTGGGTCCCACAAATCACGAGTGTATATCAACCATTGTGTTCTAATACATATAATATATATAATATCAACCATTATGTTCTAACATATAATGCCGTTTTAGCTATAAAGGCTTTACTTATAATATGAAACATGGCTTTTTGCCTAAGTTTCAGAGTTGAAATATGTTTCCACTGTAAAGCATTTATAGGCATTTATATAATGTGTGTGTGTAATCTAATCATCTGGAATTCCTTTACAACTAAAGAATTTTACAGTCCTTTAGAACAAGATTATTTGGTTAGACGCTGGTTCCTGTACTAGTCCTATTAGAATAAGCTTTTCAAGTCCTACTAAAATAAGCTTATTTTATAAGGATGCATGGGGGGCTTGCTATGATGTGTGTATGGCATCTAACCTATCCAGCAGGGATTGCCTCCTTATGAATGTTGGATGGCCCAAAAATCAAACAAATGCGACTATCATCCAAGCTATGGACTACCAAAGTTTTGGATTAGGGTGAAAGTTGGGCCTTTGGTGTTTCATGGGGTGTTGCATCACATGGACGGTTAAGATGAGATGAGTTATGAAAAGGTTCTCACGAATTCTCATGAGAACTGCTACGCAGGTGAGCATTCCTCTACACACACACACACACACACACACACATATATATATATATATATATATATATATATATATATATATATATATATATATATGTTAATTATGAATCTCTCTTTAAACGTTCTCACATGCACAAGTATACGTGGCGGAGTGAAGCCCTCACTTTCTTGGCTTTTTTCCTCAACGAGTTTTGATTTTGATCTGATTTAAATGCAGGGCTGACGAAAATATAAAAGTGCATTTGATTTGGAGTCGCCACTAGCTAAATGAAGCTTGGGATCTATGGTCGACTACAAACTGTATAATTGCTTAAGGGTTGGGGAACCATAAGATTCCCTGACTCAAGTGACGCCTACGATTGGGCTACGACCGTAGATTTTGAGTAGTCTCAGTTACAAGACAAGAAGGGATTAGACACTCTTTTTCCTTGCACTGAGTATGGTTTCTACTTTAAGGGACGTGTGATTATTAGGAGAATTATGGAAGCTTTTTTGACCAATCATGGTATGTTTTTACTATCTTTTTGAGGAAGTGGATAAACGTCTTGTTGGGATACTGCAAATTCCATCGTGGATTTTAGATATGATTTTCGTAGCTTCTGTCTCATCCACACATCGTAGTAAGATCTGATTGAAGAACCGTTTGTATAGGATGTTTCCATTAATTATGAATTGTACGGCCAGTCATTGAATAGATTGATTACATACTGGATGTAGGATCTAGCTATTCTCTCGACCACCTCTGGTGATCAACAATCATACGATTTGTGAAAGGGTAAAGGTTAGTCATTCCTGATAGATTTTTTTTTTGCCTTATGTATAATGACTTGTTCTTTCACCAATAAAAACAATAAATTTCTTAAAAAATAACGATAAACATATAAATAAAAGAAATGTCAAACATTGCCAATTCTATTAATTGAATATGTGGTCCATTACAATCGACAAAGTATAAATAGCTTAAAGAAATAAGCAAACTAGAGATAAATACATGATCAATCTATAGGAACAGATAATTGAGGCTAATGGTCAGCAGGTTGTGACCAGGTAGATGTGATCGTGTAAGTAAGAACTCAATTGATTGAAATCTAGCAACTTAGGGTTGTGGACATTTAATTTAATCCTATACTATTGTAGTGGTGGATGCTAGACAGTAGCGATATATGCTAAAATTAGACTAGGTTATACTAAGATAAAAGTAAAGATATATTAAAAAAAATAAAAAAAAATTGAAAAGTAGATAGATGTGCTTAATGTAGGGTATCGAGCTCTTCTTCAAGTGCTCCTTTTATATCTTGTCGTGTCGGCTAAACCCTCATTGGGTTTTCATGCTGACCCTAGATATTTTGTATTTTTTTATATCATGTGTTACAAATACCAAAGTCTTTGGATAGATATAAAAATGCTGACTTTTCAGATATTCTTCTCATAGTTGATCTCTTTATGGGAGATCTTCGTGCCTGTCTAATTAAATTTGAGATCAATCAAGGAGCATCTATCACTAATCTCTAATCTTAGACCTCAAATTGATCGTGATTATGCATCTGGATGTCCCAATTAAAAGACCTCGTGCATTTAAGTCCTTGCTCTATGATGGTTTGGATTGCTAGAAGGATTAGATGGTTGGGATCTACATGATATTAATATGTCATCGGATGGGTTGGATCAAATCTTGCATCGAGATCTCTCATTTTCTTTATTTTGATTGTTGTATGATTTGGAACTCGTTTTGTTCGATGTTCACTTTATCTTGAGTCAAGTTTAAACCACACTGGGTCCTTACTCTTGCTCCAGTGGTTGACTCTCAGGAGTTTCAACACCGGATCATGGGTTCGAGTACCATAGGTGGTGAAATTCCACCACGGTGTTGTGCGTGCATTTAAAAAAAAAAAAAAAGAAAAAAAGAAAAAACAGAGTTTAAATCACATCCGATTCTACTTGGAAATCGATCATATCTTCAAACATTCAAGATTTTCAAGGCCTTCAGGAATTCTTCAAACGTTTTTTTGAAAATTCTCCTATTTTAGAAAGACAATGAGATGCAAGTATATTATAACTAGATTCATGATAGAATCTATTCTCACTTTAAAGTCATGCATAATCTATACCTTTATATTAAAAACCGAATGCATATCATCAAAGGAAAACTCGTTGAATTTTCGAACACGAGTAGGATTTTCATGAATACCAAGCCTGTAATGTCAACACATGGCTGCTTTCCATTGGCCAATTCAGGGTGTCCAAAATGAATGTAAGCACAGATAGATAGTAAATTAGCACTTTGAATAGGAAGTTTTGTTTTGACTCTTGGCTTTCAGCCAGCAAGATACGGCTTCAAAGCTGTATTAGATAGCTAGGATCTTCTGAATTAGTTTGGATTTCTTTATGTGCTACATCCGTTGTTGGACCCCACAATTTGTACGGGTCGTTCATTTACATGAATACCACGTACAGCCAGTAGTGAAACTGACCATGGAGCATCTACAATACCCAGCTCCGAAGGCCCACCATGTTTGAAGTAGGACGGACATCCAGTCGGAAGGCGCTGTGGTCAGTCCCATCTATAACCCAGGTGGGCCGAACCATAGGGAAAGGGTTGTGGGGTGGACGCGGTTTGGCTGGTGTCAAAGATCTGTGGATCCCATGATTTTTGTGTTTTATCCACACCGTCCATCCATTTTTCCAAAGCTCATTTTAGGATATGAGCCCAAAAATGAGGCAGATCCAAAACTCATCTGGACCACTGTACATGAAACAGTATGTATTTTGGGGTCTACAAGTTTTGGATGAAGCTGATATTTGTGTTTTCCCTTTAACTAGGTTTATGCGACAGATTAGATGGCAAATAAAAACTATACTGGGTCCTCAAGAAGAAGTTTTCATTGGTAACTGATCAATCCTCACTGTTTCCTATGATATGGTCCACTTGCTCTTTGCATCTCCCTCATTTTTAGACTCATGCCTTAAAATGAACAGTCAAACGCTCAGAGCTTTCACACCAGCCAAACGAAGTCCGTGTGGGTGTCTTGATTAAGACACCCCATCCTCAACGGTGTGGCATTTGATTTCGTCAGGACATAGACGGTCCATATCAACCATCTCTTAGCAATGCATCAGTTCTTACAGGGATTTATATACTCAAACTCTATTGGTTTCGAATTAACGTAGAGTAGGCTATAAGTGCTTAACCATAAGGGGGTCCTTGTTCATCTATGGTTTTTATTATTTTAAGTAGTCCACATGGTAGGCTTTACCTTGAACATGTTTTGTTCATCATCAGGTGGGCCACACCATTTGGAGTTGATGGACAACCGATGGTCTGACTCAAAATACAGTAATGGCCCACTCAGCTTGAATTTCAGCAGAATGATCCTCCAGGTGGGCCCCATCGATTTCAGCATACATTTCATACGTAATTGGAAAGATGATATAGTACCACAAGTGGTAATGTTGCAAGAAGCAGATTGGCTGGTCTAAGACACACCACCGACCTGGCTGGTGTGGGTTCGTGTCATGCGAAGACGAAAGCTGACGCTCCGAGTTGTAGGAACGGTTCCAAGGAGATCAAAGTTACATGGGACAAAAAATGATGTATTTATTATATTCATACTGTTCATCCATTTGACGAGATCATTTTAGAGCATGATCCCAAAAATAAGTCATATACAAATCTCAAGTGAACCACACCACAAATAGTAATAACGTTTGTTTTCCATCCAATCTATTCATAATGTCAAACAGACCTGGATGAAGAGAAAAAACAAGTATAATACTGATCCAAAACTTCTGTGCCTCAATAAGGGTTTCAATGGTAGACATTGTCGTCTTGATCTTTGGATCTGTCTTATATTAGGAGCTCACCAAATGGATTAGGAGCTCGCCAAATGGATGGACAGTTTGGATATAACACGTACCTTGGACCCAAAGAACTTGGTGACGTCAAAACACCAGCTAGGTCGGTGGTGTGTGATACACCAGCCAATCCGCTTCCACTTTTTACAAGGGGAGCATCTGGTGTTTCCCTGACTGAGGGGCCCACCTTGGTGAAAGTGTGATAAACTCACGCTGTCCTTCAGTTTTTCCATGTCATTTTAGGGCATGGTGTCAAAGATGAATCAGATCCAAATCTCAAGTGGACCACACCACAGGAATTACTGGTCATTCAATGCCCACTATTAAAAATTTCGTAGGGCCTACCGTAATGTTTATTTTCCATCTAACCTGTTGATAAGTTCACACAGACCTGGATGAGGAAAAAAAAAAAACGTATATCAGCTTGATACAAACCTTTTTTGGCCCCAAGAAGTTTCTAATAGTCAATCACCACTGTTTCCTGCAGTATGGTCCATCTAAGAATTAAATCTGCTTCAATTTTGGAATCCTAACATAAAATGAGCTGGAAAAACAGATGGATGATGTGATATGAAAAACAAGTACATCAAGATGGCCCCCACGTTCATGAACCATCCACTGCGTTACCGATAACACCGAATCCGCTAATACAGATATATGCGTGAGATTTAAATTTTAAAATAAAATAAAGAAAGAAAAAAAAAAAAAAATCAATTGTCTATGCTCATTTTTGGGCCCACCTATACAATGAATGTGAGCCGTTGTTAAATTTCCGTTAACGGTACACGTGGCTCACCCTGAAAGCGGACTACCCTAATTTGTGGGTTACAGGCATTTACTGGAAGAAGCTGAATACGGTAGTGCAATCCCTTCAACCTAGAGGTGTCAATGGGCCGGGCTCGGTCATCAAAATCCGGGCAGAGAGCTACCTCAGGCCCGGCCCATTGACAGTGGCTCTACCGTATACGTGGAAGAGTAATCCATTAATGAGGACTGTCCAACTAATGGCCCTCGTTATGGATGGACGATATTTTGAAAATCATAGCAATCACTTATCTTTCCTTTCCACCGTCAATTTGAAGGCATTCATCTGTTTAGATGGTTAGGATAATCCGATCTACGCATATCTTGAGCCAATTTCGTTCACCGTGGTCCCACTAGATGGGCGATCCTGATTTCGTGATTGAATGACACGTGTAATGCAATACGATGGATGTACAATGTTAGCGGTTTTTCCGGTGATGTCTCCAACGAGAAACTTTGATCTTGTGCCAACTTAAAAGGAAGCGAGAGAAATCCGGGGATTCAGATAGACCATAGATCATGGTAATCCTTGTTTCGAATTCGTTTCGCGTCCGTTGCGACTAATGAACATCTTTTGCATCCATCGCGACTGCTACCGGGCCACATGGGACTTGTACCATTCATGTTCTCGTCACTAAGCTCTCTCGGGCCCACCGTGATCTTTATATTATATCCATTCCGTTCATCGTTTTGGCTAGCTGATATTAGGATAAGAGCATAAATATTAGGGAGATTGAAAGATAAACGCCACCACACCAAAGGAAACAGTGGTTTTGAACGTTCACCGTTAAAAAATTCATGGGAGCTAAAGACATTTGGGGTCAATCTGATATTTGTGTTCTCCCTTCATCCAGATCGGGGTCACCTTACGAACGGGTTGAATGGCATATAAATATTACGGTGGTGGGACTTAAGAAGGTTTCAACGGTGGCCGTATATATCCCTACCGTTTCTTGTAGTAAGATCCACGTAAAGCCTTTTGCGAGACGGATAGACAGAGTTCAAATGACAGATACAAAACGGTGGGCCCACGGAGATTCCGGCTGCAGGCAATACGCATCCCTCTCTCATCAAGGACTCCGAATCGCCCATCTTTCTCTACGTATTCGAATAACTACCCTCACTCGCGTCCCGGACCCCGATGCGGCTTTCTCGTGAAAGCCTTTGTGGAAGCTAGGTGGGGCCCACCGTGATTTTTGTCAGAAATCTACTCCGTCCATCTGTTTTTTGAGATCAGTTTAGGACGTATGACAAAAAATGAGACAGATCGAAAACTCAACAACAGAGGGAAAACTGGGGAAAAATGTCTACTGTTGAAACCTTCCTGGGCTCCACCTTAATGTTTATATGCAATCTAAACCGTTTATAACGTCATTACCACTGAAGTAACTGAAATAACAAAATAATTAGCCTGATACAAAACATTTGTAGCCATACGAATGTTTCAACGGTGTTCGTTCAATCCACTCTGTTTCCTCTCATATAACCTACTTGAGTTTTGGATGCCCATGTACTAAAATGAGCTCACAAAACGGATGAACGGAGTAGATTTCTCATAAACATCATGGTGGATCCCACTAGCTTACGAAAGGAAATCTCCGTTCCCTCTCCCTCTAGCTTGCATTCCGAAAAGAGAGGAGTCCTGAAACTACCCACGTACTCTAACAAGACTCCTCATTTGTCCGATCTCTCCACGTCTCCGATAACTTCCGTCTCCCTTCTTCTTCTCTCTTAAAATCACTACTTTCCTTGAAAAATAAAGGTCTGAAGATGTTAAACTAGGTATGGATAGAGAAAGAGAACCCGGTTCCGATAGAAAGAGAAAACACATGGAATCCATGGTTCGAAACCATGAAGATGAACCAAACGGATTGAATCTTAATCTCTCTCTTAGGCCTAGTACTTTTTCTAATGCAAGACCCCGTATTCAATCCCCCATATCTCCACCACCACCTTTCCTCTCCGACGGATTCCCCGATTTCGGCCTATCTCCGCCTGCCAACGTATCTACGCTGCAAGAAACATCCAACTACGCTTCTTCTTTCGGAATACCGCAAGAAATATCCAACTACGTCCCTCCTTCAACACCACAGCAACAACTATTCAACTACAACCCTCCTTTGTCAGTAGACTATTCTCAGATCACATCCATCGGACGGCTCTTACAACAGCAAGAACCACTACCTCCTGCGGATTTTTTTCATGAAGCTCAATCCAAACCCTATGTAGTAGACCAGCAACACCGCCTACCGCGCAGAAGCTCTGTACGCACCCACCGCAACTCTACACAGCCTCCACACGGTAACAAGGATGAGCACGTGCCTCCTCCATTCGAATGGGCTACCGACCGTCGAGCTACCGTTCATCGCCTCGACCACCTTAGGTCTCTTGGTCTCACTACAATACAAGGCGAAGTGCAATGCAAGCGGTGCGAGGGTCGATATGAGATTGAGTTTGATTTGAATAACAAGTTTGAAGAGATTTCAGATTATTTAATAAATAATAAGGTCTTATTGTCTGAACGAGCTCCTAATGAGTGGATGAATCCGAAGTTGCCTGATTGCAACCAATGCCAACAGACTGATTGTTTGAAGCCCGTTATCTCTCGAAAGAAGCGTTCTATTAACTGGCTATTCTTGCTGTTGGGGAAGATGCTTGGCTGCTGCACTCTTGAACAGTTGAAATACTTTTGTAAGCATACAAAGAACCATCGTACGGGCGCAAAAGATCGAGTACTCTTCCTTACTTATCTTACCCTCTGCAGACAGCTCAATCCAGAAGGCCCGTTCGAACGCGAATAAGGTGGCATTATTTTATTTATTTATTAATTATTATTATTCTCACTTCACTCTCTTTTAAGTTTGTTTTTCTTTTGAAGATTTATTTGGGTGTTTTAGGTAAAGCTTAGGTAATTAAGAGAAGCTAGCAAGTGTTGCAAATAATGGGCATGTGGTTGGTGGAGTCGCATGGATTCTAGCCAGGTGGCTAGTGGTCGGTGCTCTGTGGGACCCACTATGAAGTATGTCCGTTAATCCATTTTTACAGATTATTTTAGGGTTTGATAGTAAAAATGAGAGGGATATAAATCTCAAGTGGACCATACCACAGGAAAACAATAGTGATTGGATATCCACCATTAATGCCCACTGTACTGTTTATTTGACATCCAATCTGTTGATTAGGTCATACAGGGAAAAAACAAATATCAGCTTGATCCAAAACTTTTATGCCCCAAAAAGTTTTTAATGGTTGACATTCAATCAATAATGTTTACTGTAATGTGGTCCACTTGAGATTGGGATATACCTTATTTTTGGGTATATTATAAAATGATCTATAAAAATAGATGGACCGCATGGATGAAACACATACATCATGGCGGGGCCCACATAGCACCGACCACTAGCCATTGGCTAGTGGCAGGTGGAGTAGCGAATCCGATTTCCCTCTAAGTAGGTGCTAGCTCCTGTTCTTCGTACGACTATAGGTTCGCTGTGGAAACGTATTGGCTACTCCCCCTGCCATGAGCTCCGTGGCTGGTGGTCGGTCCTCTGTGGGCCCCATCATGATGTATGTGTTTCATCCATTCCGTTCATTCATTTTTATATATCATTTTATGTCTTGATCCCAAAAATGATAGGGATATAAATCTTAGGTGGACCACACCACATGAAAACAATAGTGATTGGAAATCCACCATTAAAATCCTCCTAAGGCCCTATACTGTTTATTTGACATCCAATCTGTTGATTAGGTCATACAGGCCCAGATGAAGAGAAAAAGGAAAGATCAACTTGATCCAAAACTTTTTCGGCCCCCAAAATGTTTTTAATAGTCGACCCTCATTCAACACTGTTTCTTGTAATGTGGCCCACTTGAGATTTCGATATATCTCATTTTTGGACTCACACCGTATAATGGTCTGTAAAAATAGATGGACGGTATGGATGAAACACATACATCTTGGTGGGGCCCACATAGCACCGACCATCAGCCATTGGCTGGTATCTGGGGGAGTAGCCAATCCGTTCCCGTTGGCTGTATGGTAGGTTTTCTAGCATCTCGTCTTTGGTGCAATAGATTCCGACGACAAAGTATCCCAGTTGGTAGTTGATCAATTCATCAGGTAGCAAATCAGGCCCATCTATGGGTGTTAATTAATGATCAAACCATCCAATTCGAAGATCTGAACAATGGATAGAGATCCAATTGTCCAGATTTATTTTCATCATCTAACTGTCTAGATTGAAGATCTTGACAAAATCAAAGTTCTAGAAAGGAGAAACGGTTCACAGAGCAATGTACCCATTCGGTTGGGTCGACACTTAGACAGGATAATACATTCATCCAGACCGTTCATTATATCCAGCACACATTTCACACCAATCTGACAAATATTAACCATTTGATTAATGGATTCGCTTCAACGTAGGTCAAGGTTTCCTGCCCGAAAATAGGATCAGCCAACACCGTCTCTTCTATTTTAAAAAATCACGTTTTGTTGGGGTCGCCGCTTCGGTGAGTGTGGGGCCCACTGTAATGCATCTTCCTTAAATCTACGCCGCCCATACGTTTTGACATATCATTTCAGGGTATGATCTAAAAATGAATTTTAAGGTATGATCTAAAAATGAATCAGATCCAAAAATCAGGTGGACCAAACCATAGAACACAGTGTTGATTGAATACCCACTGTTACAAACTTCTTGGGAGCCACTGGAATGTTTATTTGCTATCCAACCCATTGATAAGGTTACAAAGACATAGATGAAGGCATCATACAAATATCAGGTTGATACAAAACTTTTGTGGCCCACAAGTTTTTAATGGTGGTTCACATGATATTAATACCTGCTTCATTTTTGGGATCATGCACTTAGGGAGCTGTAAAAATGATGGACAGCGTTGATTTTAGTCAAATACGTCATTGTGTGCCCGATATTTCAGGGATCTAACCCTTCGCCGATTTGTTTGGCAATCATAACCATCCCATGATTCCCATCCTAGGAATCGACTGGGCAATGAGGGGCCACCATGATGTTTGAGTTTTATCCACACTTTCCATCCATTTTCTATATTTTCTATATAAATTAAAGGGTACAGGCCCAAAAATGAGTCGGACGTAAGGCTCAAGTGGATCACACTGCAAGAAGCAACGATGATGGTTGATAATGACACTCACAGTTGAACCTTCCTAATGTCTACTGTGATGGTTCATTGTCATCCAATCTGTTTATAATGTTATATAAACATGAAGAAGGGAAAACACAAATATCAACTTGATCCTTAACTTATGCGGCTTCTGATAAGTTTTCAACGGTTGGTTTTTAATTCTACCGTGACGTCCACTTGAGATTTGGAACTGCCTCATTTTTGGGTTGGTACCATAAAATGATATCACAAACTAGATGAACGGTGTGGATGAAACCCATACATCATGGTGGCCCTCAAAGCCCTTATCCCCTTGTAGTTACCCAGGAACGGGGGAGTCCCCAACCCGTGTCCTCTAAGGAATCGATGGTGAAAATAAGGCTATTTAATGATTTTAGAATGTCTGAATTATTTGTTTAATGTCTTAAATATGTTTGTAACAGAGTCTCTTGATATTATCAATATACCACTTGATTCGGTTGATGCTAATTGACATATGTTCGATCCATAAAAAATATCTAAATTTTTTTTTGCTGATTATTGGACAATTTTAGAAGTTGTTACTCGATGTCATCATCGAAAGTTTTTCAATGTCACTGACTGGTCCTCGATGACTTTCGATGCCATCAAAGGTTCTATAAAAAACGGGCATAAAAGTAAGTACCTGATTTATTTCCTATTCCGGTCGCGGTAGTATATATATTGTGTCTAATTGAGATTAGAGAAATGATAATGGTCCTCTAATTATGCCTAAGGGTTTAAGAGTATTTTAAAAGTCAAATGCTAGGACTTTTCCTCTTAGGGTTGTGATGGGTAAGGTTTATCTACTATAACTTTGTTTTTCATAATGCATTTTGTGCCGTAGTTTTTCTCATAAGGGTTTTTCCATGTATTCTAAATGTTGATTTTTAGCCTATTTTGATAGCAGCAAACGGTTTTTATTATTGCAGTTTCAGATTTTCATGGTGGGTGTTGATTAGAGACTCTTGATGAAGTTGTGTGATTTTTGGATGCAGTCGTGCCATTTCATCTATCAGTCCAGTTTTTGGTGGGCTCAGCAGCTGTAGTAGACATCGATTTCAAAAACCCCTTACTCAGTTCCAGCATCAGCAGCAGCTTCGGCAACCTCAGCATCACCCTTATTGGAATCAGCAACATTTGCAGCCTCAGATCATCAACCTTGAATTAGCAGCGCAGGATGCTAGTGGGAGCTGAGTGAAGGTTTGAGTAAAATCTAGAACGACTCGGTGGAAGTTTGGTGGTGGCAGAGCCTAGCTGTGCTAGGACCTTTTTCTTAATTAGTAAGTCTATCATCTGTTTATTAAGAGAAATTTCATCTTTGATTTTGAAAGATCTTTGGAGACATTTACTTCTACTGTGTAGTAGAATTGGATTATTATTATTATTTTTTAATTATTACCTCTAGCGTATCTTCTGCTCATTCTACTGAAGGCATGCCAATGCCTTTGCATACGATGCGCTGGACCATCTCTTCCTGCTTCTTTTCTATGCTGAAATGAACATCTCCCCTGCCTTTTTGTAAGGAAGCTGCTTTGGTGGATTCTTGACTGTGGGACATACCGTGATGTATGTGCCTTACATCTACGCCATCCATTCGTTTTGACAGATCTTTTTAGGACATGACCCTAACAATGAAGTAGATCCAAATCTTAGGTGGACTACATCACAAGAAACAGTGCTGATTGAATACCATCGTTAAAGACTTCTTTGGAAGCCACATTCCCTTCTTGATATGATTACAAAGACCTGGATGAAGGGCCCACACAAATATCAGCTTGATCCAAAACTTTTGTGGCTACTGTTTCCTGTAGTGTGGTCCACCTGAAATTTGGATCCACTTCATTTTTGGGATTATGCCTTAAAATGATATTTCTAAACATATGGACGGCCTGGATTTAAGGCGCATCATCACGGGGATAGCTATTTTAGCAAGACTGCTATTAGTGCGTTTAGTAGGGAGATGAAGACGTGACTTCCGCTTACGTGGATGGAACAAATGCTTTTAGATGAGATCCACCCCGTCCATCAGGTACTCCACCCCATGTTTGTAAAGGGGTTCAAAATTCATGTCTACTAAACACTAAGATGGGCCACACCATGAGAAATAGTTGAGATGGGATGTCTCACCATTAAAATCATCCGAATGTGTGGTCACCAGAGTGGTGTACATATTACATCCAATCAACTCATCTGATGTATAATGTCGTCTCTGAATTAGGGCTGTTAATAGGCCGGGCCCCACAGGCTTGGTCCGCATTGGGCAAGCTTGGGCTGAAATAGTAGGACCCATTTCCTGCAGAAAGCTAGGTGGGGCCACCATGATGTTCCTGATAAATCTACCAATCCATCCGTTTTTCCATGTTAGGGTGTGGGCTAAAAAATCCAAAGCTCAAGTGGGCCATCTATAGCAAAAAGTGGGTAGGTAAATGCCTACCATCCCTGGGTCTACCATGATGTTTATATGCCATCCATACCCTCTATAAAGTCGTTCCTATTGAGATGAATTGAAAACACAATAAATAGCCTGAACCAATACTCATGCGGACCTATGAATGTTTCAACGGTGGATATTCAATACTCTATTGCTATTTTATCTGGATTTCTCACAAACATCAAGGTGTGCTGGACTTATCTTTTTGTAGAAGTCCATTGTCAAAATAGAGGACCTATTTATTAATTAGTCCAGGCCCGCGAAGTGTCTATGGGCTTAACTCTCCCCGCTCAGCCGGCCCAAAACTCTCCCCGCTCAGCCCGTTTAAAGGGTCAAGGGCATTGTTGTCAATTATGACCAGGCCATGCATAATCATCATGGGCTGGGTTGGAGCCTGCGGGCAAATTTAGAGCTGAACAAGAGCAGACTTAGCTTGGTAACTTGCTCGACTAGGATCGAAGAAGCTCGGCTCGACTCGACTCGGATCGAAACTCTATTCAAACCGACTTGAGCCATTTTTTGGGAGCTCGAAACATTTAGAGTCGAGTCCACCTACCTTGACTTGGCTCGACTTGACTTGACTCGGCTCAGACTTGACTCGCATCGAGTTTTAAGTGGAGTATATAAGGGTTTTTTTAAAAAAAACCCCCATTCACCCAATTCTACCCATTTCTCCCTTCCTTTTGCCTAAATCGCCCAAATCGTCCAACCCTAACCTATTTCTCTCTCCCACCCAAATCGGCCGTCCATTCACCTAATACTCTCGCTGTTCTCCACCGCCCCACAAAATTTCTTCTTTCAGCGTTTGTCCGGACGATCTCCTTTCCCAAAGTGAGTCCTCTCCTCCACTCTCTCCATTTTTCCGGCGAGTAGCATCCATTTGAGTAATGGAACACATCAGTACTTGACTCGAAAACTCAGCTCGAACTCGTCTTGAACTTGGCTCGAACTAGACCGAGCTGCTAGCCAAGCCGAACACAAGTTGTTGTTCCAAGCTCGAAGGCCGAACCGAGCAGAGCACGAGCTAAGACTCAAGTTGTCTGAGTCGAGCACGAGCTGGGCAAAGCTCGGCTCGACTCGTGTACACCTCTAGCCAAATTACATCCTAATAATTAGGTTATTAGATAAGATAATAACTTAATTAGGCCATGTTTGTCATATATGAACTCGAAAACCTATTCAGTAACTGCTCGAAATAAATGTTGAAGTATGAAAATTACGTATGGAATTTTAAACAATTTGTTTGTTAACAAAAATATCAATTGCCTAAAATCTGTTAATTTGACACATTCATCCTTATCATATGGGAAAACAGTGGTGTGATTGAATCCCTACCATTAAAAATTTCAAGAATTCCACATGAATGTTTTTTATTTTTTACCATCCAACCGGTTCATAAGGACATAAAACCTAAATGATATCGTGTTGATCCAAATCTTTGGTGGCCCACGAGAAATTTTTAATGGTCAATTACTGTTATTTCCTCTACTATAGTCTATATAAGATTTGGATCTGTTTCATTTTTTGAATCTTGGTTTAAAATGACCTTTCAATATTGATGGACAACGTGGAAGTAGTCACATTATACATACGGTGGGCCCCAAAATCAACGTCCACCTACCTTGGTGGATCCAGGAACGTAAATGGTCCGGTATTGTGTTGCCCCCCACCATGATATGTGTTTTATCACATTCATTTTTTCCAGATAATTATAGGGAAAGATCTTAAAAACATGAGGAAGATCCAAATCTCATGTGGACCTTACCATAGGAAACAGAGGTGATTGAATGCCCACCATTAAAAGCTTCTTAGTGACTTCAGAAGTTTTGAAAGAAGCTAATATTTGTGTTTTCCCTTCATCAACAGGTTGGATGGTAAATAAACATTACAGCGGTGGCCTTAGTAAGTTCTTAATGGTGGATGTTCAATCACCACCGTTTTCTTACGGTGTGGTCACTAAATCCCCACCGTTTCCTGTCGTGTGGCCCATTTGAGTTTTAGATACACCTTATTTTTCGCCGCATGTCCTGAAATGATCTCTAAAAACGGATGGACGGAGTGTCTTTCTCACAAACATGGCAATGGGCCCCACTCAAATTCCTTGCGCAGGAACTACCTGCAAAAGGCTTTCGCAGGAAATCCGCCTCCCCTCCCTCATCGCACCTGCAACTTCCCAAGAGTCACGGTCTTGAATTCCGAAAAAACAGGAGTCTTGAAACTACCCATGTATTCCAACAAGACTCCTCATTCGTTCAATCTCTCCACGACTCCTTTAACTTCCATCTCTCCCCTCCCCTTTCAAATCACTGAAGATCCTGCACTCTAAGTATGGCTGGAAATAGAGAACCAAATCATGAAGAGCTAGGCCAAATATTGATTCTTCAACTCTATCTTTCTCAATGTTCTAATGTAATTCCCCCCAATCCATCCTTCCAACTTCCACGACCACCTCTCCCCTCTTTCAGCACATCCTCGTATGCCACCGCAGTTGCCCTCCAAGAGCCACCCATCCACATCCCTCCTTTAGCAGTAGACTATGGCCAGACCACATCCATCCCAGTCTCCAATCATCACCCAACTACTATCTTCAAAGCCACAGTGGTGCAGCAGCAAGACCCACCACCCAATGTAGTGGCCCAGCAAAACCTCTCACCGGTCCGACGCCGCAGACCTACCCATGCTCCACACGGGAACAAAGATGAGCATGTGGTTCCACCATTCGAGTGGGCTACCGACCACCGTGCCACCGTTCACAGTCTCGACTACCTTAGATCGCATGACATTACTAGGATCAAGGGCGATGTAGAATGCAAGCGGTGTGAGAGTCGATATCAGATCGAGTTTGACCTGAACATCAGTTTTGAGGAGATTTCAGAAGATGTAATAAAGAAAAAGATCTCTTTCTCGACAGCGCCCAATGAGTGGATGAATCCGAAGCTGCCTGATTGCATCGTATGTCAACAGACTGAATGTTTGAAGCCTGTTATCTCTGAAAAGAAGCGTTCTATCAACTGGCTTTTCTTGCTATTTGGGAAGATGCTTGGCTGCTGCAGTCTTGAACAGTTGAAGTACTTCTGTAAGCATACAAGGAACCATCGGACGGGTGCAAAAGATCGGCTTCTCTACCTTACTTATCTTGCCCTATGCAAACAGCTCGATCCTCACGGCCCGGTCGGACGTTTTTATTAAGGTGGCAGTGTTTATTATTATTATTATTATTATTTCTTTTTTCTCACTTCACTTTCTTTAAACTTGTTTTTGCTCGAAAGATTTATTGGGTGTTTTAGGTAAGCTTTATGTAATTAAGAGACAGTTTAGTAATAAAATCTAGTATGGATCAGATCATCTGATCAATGTGATTTCGCATGTGCGGAGAATGCTATTAATGTGACACAATCTCTAAGAAAATCACAGCTATTGGATTCAATTGCGTATTTAATCCAAAAACTACATGGACACTGGAATGTCCGGAATGTCCTCTGCTCTTGTGAAAATATGCAGTAACATAATAAGAATGTGATCATCAATGAGATTTTGTAAGCACACACAACAAAAATTCCAATTGTGTTCAAATCATGGCATGTTTTCATATAGAGCTTCTATTCAACTTAACCCAAAAACCATATGGACAACGGAATGTCGAAAATCTGCAGTAACAAACATGAGAATGTGATCAATGAGCATTTGTAATCACACATAAATATATATATATATATATATATATAATATATATATATATATATATATATATATATATATATATATATATATAATGAAGTAGAAACCTACTCAAACAACCATTTCTAAGAAAAACATATAAACATCAATGGTTACAAACTAATACTGTCGTTGGTGGTGATTTATATTGTTGCATTTTTAGAGTTTCCTAGTGGGTGTTGATTATGGAGTCTTGAAGTTGTGGGGTTGTTGGTTGCAGTTGTGCTATTTGATTGCATATTTCTGAAATGCTGCATCTGTTGCTTGTTTCATATAACATTCCAGTTTTTGGTGGGCTCAGCGTTTCGGTAGATTCTTTATTTCAGCAGCCTTTATTCAGTTCCGGCAATAGTCCTCATGGAAGCAGCAGTCTCATATCATCAACGTTGAAGCTGGAGTTGAGTGAAAGCCGTGATTTGACAGATGGTTTTTGGTTGAAGCCAAGCTCCCACCTTTTTAAGTTTTTTTTTTTCATTATCTCTATCATGTCTTTTGATCGAAGGTAGTACCATTTTAATTGCATACTATATGCTAGTCCATCTCTTACGGTCCAATAAAACGTCTCCCTTGCCTTCCCTCAAGGGATCGGCTTCGGTGGATTCCTCATTTTGGCCCTATTGTGATATATGTGACATGCATCCACACCGTCCATACATTTTTATAACTCATTTTAGGGCTCGACTTAAAAATTCAAGTAGATTGAAATCTTAGGTGGACCACAAAACTTCTTGGGAGCTACTAGAATGTTTATTTGCCATCCAATCTCTTGATGAGGTAAAAAAGAGAAGGATGAATAGACCGTACAAATATTGGTATGATCCAAAACTTTTAAGACCCACAAGAAGTGTTTAATGGTCAGTAACCACTTTCCTATGGTGTAGTCCACCTGAGATTTGAATCTACTTCATTGTTTAAATGATCTTTCAAAGCAGATGGACGGCCTCCCCATGGCCTTGGGCCGCATTGTTGTCCGCCATCGCGCATGATTCGGCATGCCTAGGTTTTGTGGGCTCAGGATCGAGCCGGATCGGACCCAGGCCATGTATAATTAAAGTCCATCTCCTTTTTGCCCACCGGGACCAGACTCAGGGCTGGGTAGTTTTATTTAGCGAGCTGGGCTTGGACAGAACCCGGCCCTGCCCTCTGACAGCCCTATCTGAATGGCAGGCCTCGAGATGCTATACACCAGAGGTTTGCAAATTCCACACACGTGTAATAGCCGCACACATCCATATATAGAAGTGCGTCTCAGCCTCTCAGGTGATCTACATTGGTTTTATGGTCACGGGTAGAGCTGGGCAGAATCCGACCTGATCCGATCTGAACCAAAGGCTAGGATCAGGTCGGTTCGAGTAGACCCACTTAGATTTGAACATACATCGAGTTTAGTTTGGATAAGTGGCCAATCTGGACCAATCCGGGATCTGATCCGAATGGATCCAATCCAATCCGATTCGGTCGGTACTATATAACTAATATTTACTTTTTTATTCTCACTTTTTTACTACTTGCCATCCACCATCTCTCCTCCTTTCTCTCCTGATTTACCTCCTCTTCTCATTTATCCTAATAATTACGCCGATCAAACGATAGTAACTTGGGTGGGGTTCACAATGGTGAGTGTCTTTCATCCAACAGTCAGGATCATGTGCGGCTCTCCAAGATGAACAGACACCCAAAACAACGTCCTGATCCAAAGCTAATGCATTACACAGCCAGTGAAGAGATTTTATATTTTTCACGTGATGTGGCCCAACAGAATAATTCCGTGCATGCTACCTCCACACAGGGGTTCCATTTCAGGATTGCCACACCTTGTCGCTGTCAGTGGTGTTGAATTGGGGACCCAGCCCTCCATATGGGTATGAAGAGTTTGAAACCCATCGAAACTCCTCTCCTCAAGGCTACACATGAATTAGTAATCCTAGTTCCTCTAAAACACTGTGAGAATTTCTAAATGTATCACAACTTAGTAGGGTGCACTGGTACACCCAATTACATTATCCAACTCTTAGGATAATGTGGATCATTGAACAATAAGGCTAACCTTATAGGATTCTTACCCTGCATTCATTATGAGCATATCCTTATTAATATCTAGACATCTATGAACTTCAAAAACCTCATCCAAATCCCTGATTTCATATGATGAGAATGCATCCTAAATTTAAGCAAATTTCGAGTAAACGTTTTCTTCACGAGTCAACCCAACACTTTGAGAACTTAAATCAAGTCCTTCAGCCAAATTTTCAATGTGATGATTACATAATCTTGGTGGGCCATACAACTGTGCGGCCATCAGCATTACACTTTGCAAATGAAGGAGTAGAGAATCTTTTCATATTTGCCAAATGTCGGGAGAAACACACGGCTTGAACTGATGGCTTCCATTGAGGAGAGGTTACAATTTTTAGAAAATGTAAAATGTATATAAAATTAGGTGTCTTGCTCGATGCCATTCGATCACATCATTTTAAGCATTGGTTATGGGCAATGGTTAAGATTTAAATTTAAATAAAATAATCAAATTTGAAAATGAAATAGAATTTTAAAATTTTGAATTTCAATTATAATACCATCATTTAAATAAACCCAATAATAATCACAAGGATAATAGCTTTATACATCCACATCAGTAGAAAATCAACTTATTGTTTTAACTGAGTTCGTTTTGCCTCTTTTGTGGCTCCAGATCCCGAACATTACCTTATAAAATACAGTCTCATCAAGCTGAAAGAGGATCTGATCTTGTCGGTTCGTCGGTGATACTATCTCAGATCTTCACGGCTTGGGAAAACCGGAATGTTTCTATTTCGGTTCGTCGGTGAATACTATTGAAAGTTATTTCCTTTCAATAGTATCAGATCTTGTTATTGAAAGTTATTTCCTTTCAATCGTCGGTGAATACTATTGAAAGTTATTTCCTTTCAATCGTCGGTTCGTCGGTGAATACTATCTCAGATCTTGTCGGTTCGTCGGTGATACTATTCAGTACATGTGCGGGTGCGGTGATACTATCTCAGATCTTCACGGCTTGGGAAAAAAATACAACAATGCCTGTCAAATGCAGATGTTTTCAAGATCGTGCTTTTCAATATATTGCCATGGAAATATCAGATTCAAACCAAACAGCCACATTAGTATATGAATTTGACCATTCGTTATTATTATGATTTTTACTGCCAATAAACTAAACATTGCGTCAAATGGAGATGATTTTCAGAAACTTAAATTAACATCCCACTTTTCTACTCGTTCCTTGATAGCCTTGGAAATAGGGCTGAAAGTTGGGCAGGTTCAACCCGACCAACCTGACATTGGGTTGGGCTTGCGCATGACATATCGGGTTTGGTCTCGAGCTTGGGCCATACAAACACCAACATGACAAAACTTGGGTTAAGCTCGGGTTGCCCAACTCAACCCGATCGATATACAAGTTCCTTATAAGTTATTTATTATTGAGCGTGGAAAGTCTTTGTTGAAGGTATAGGAAATTCCAATGTCCTATATCAAGCATTATTATACACAATTTGACTTTTAAAGGAGTAGTCCCATATTTTAGCCTGTTTGTTTAGAAAAAAATGAACTTTTTATTTAATAATAAATAACTACATATATAATAAATAAAATTATAGGTACAAAATATAAAACATGTATTGAAAATATAATATACTAATGTAATAACGAAAATAATAGCATATATCTACCCGACCAACCCAACCGAGCCCGCTTGGGTTGAGAATTCCCAACCCAAGGTTGGGTTAGGGCTGAGGTATAGGAACCTTGGATTGGGCTAGGGTTGAGCACCATCCGACCCACCCGCCCGACTTTTCGGCCCTACTTTGAACACTTGTGACCTTGACGTGCAAGATGAGAAACCCTTGTGACCTCAACATGCTCTATGATCACATGTGAATTGGGGGCCCTAGGGTAAAAAGTAAATAATTCTTTAGGTGAAATAATGTTTTTGTCCTTTCGTCCTTTCCACTTCAGATTTCACATCTGATATGTGCACGTGGAGCTCTTTAATCAGCCCTGTTAGTGGTTATGAGGTTACATGCATTCATGGCACTCCTTGGATGGGGAATGCCTCCAAAAATTCTTATATTGATTATATTAATCATTCTATCATGCAAAGGTTGTAGTGCCCATCCATATAAGGCGCGCCAGTCGTATCAATGGACACAAAAGGGAAGAAAATCTGTTTTATAAGTTTATTTTATATCATGAGGCAAAAGGGAAGAAAATCTAACCTATTAATATGGTAACATGGACCTGGATAAGGGATAAAAACAAATATTAATGGTCAATAACCACTGTTTCGTATGGTAAGGTCCACCTGAAAATTATAACTACAAAAATGGAAGGCCGGCGTGGATACAGAAAAATTACATAAAGGTTAGTCCCATAGAAGGACCACACCATATTGGGTGAGGAAAACACAACATCAAGAAGCACCATGCAAGGGCCGCACTATCTTTGGATGAGGACAACACATAGATAAAGGTGAACATCATGCAAGGGCCGGACCATCTTCGTTGACGGGGATGCACCTAATCCGCTCACCACAAAGGACAACAAGGGCATTGCCACCACTAATCCAAATGATATATATACAATTGGTAAGGCCAGCCATTATAGGGTGTGGTTGAACAACAGCAAACGCTCACTATGACACTAAAATCCAAGCCGTTGATTTGAGTGGGGCCAGTCCAGAAGATGCAATCACAAAACCTTCTATCATTAAAAGATCCTAACATATAGTAGGACAGCCTGCAAATTATTGAGAAAATGCAGCAAAAGACTTGTAAGCCCAATCCTAGCATCTACTGTCGTCTGCATTTGAGCACAACGAACCACATCAAACAGGTAGTCCAACCATCAGAACAGAGGGCCAAAATAGTTCAGATAAACAGAAGCCAAGTTATAGGCAGAGGAACAGAAACCTCACTTTGGATAATTCCGCAGAATTTTGCTACAAAGCAAATTGTACTTCCAATTCAATGAGTTCAAGCTGCCTGTTTGGCAGACCACTTGAAACGAGTACACAAGATCATGTTTGTTAGTTATCAAGATTATCTTTAATCCTGCTTACAAAATAGAACTTTTTCATAAAATCAGAAATGGTGACAAAAACACACGATTTTATTTAGGGGGGAGGAGTTTGGCATTTGATTGCACTATCATGAAATTTCATAAATCATTCTAATAAGGAGCAAATTTTCGTGATATTTCACGAACTTCAGTGCCACCAAACAGCACACAAAAAAATAGATGAATTTTAAAAAAAATAATAAAAAATAAAAAAACATAGAAAAGAAGTGGGAAAAGGAAACAGTAGCAACTTGAAATTGCTTAGAAGAAGCATTTTGCCAATCATAGACGTGTCTCAGATGTCCAGACATAAATTTCAGGATCTTCATCACTGCATTTTTTTTATATGAAAGGAGGATTCAATTATCACCAAAGCAAATATATGCATTGATACCATTGTAACAAAAAATGGGTTAACAAATTGACAAAAAAAAAAAAAAAAACCATTGCTTGAATAAATCAATGGACAGATGAATTCCTCGATACTTAATCACATTGCTCAGCAAACAGTGAAAATATAAAAAGAAATCATAAGATCATTTGACGCCATACATGCTGCCACATGAACGGCATCTATGTGAGTTGTATTGCACACGCATGTGTGCTTGGCAAAGCTCTTGGTAGAATATGAGCTATTTAGACAATTCATATGTCGGTCAGCCAATGCACACTACAAGAGAATGAACCTTTAATACAAGAGAACCGCCGGTAGAAGCCCCCAAAAACGGGGGCGTATACCTTTACGAGCGCCGCTAATTGTCAAGTCTTTGTCGGCGAGTTATGTGGTTTCACCGACGCTTTTGCTGGACGCTAGTATTTCTGACAGAAGCGCCCGCGAAAGTGCAAAAGGCGCCGGTAAAAAGACGATTCTTGAACACTTTTAAGTTTTAAGCACAGAAAAGCGCTGACAAAGGTGGCCCCCACACTATCATATCGAGAGGCCCCAGCGCAGCGCAGGCCAGATTTGAGAGGCCCCGACAAGGTCAATTGAAACCTGTATTTTTTTAATATTTGAAACATAAAAAATCAATGGTCTGGATTACCAACCACTTGTCAAAACGAGTTCCTTTTGCCTCCGTCGCCCACTTTGGCCATCAACTGGGGGCCGCATGCTGATTCGTCCGATGATCAGAACCGTCCATGCTTTGGAGTCTCAACGCTACGGGCCACCCTAAGAATCTTAAGCTGAACGAATGACTGTGTCGATCGCTGTCTGCAGATGAATTTAGAATAATGAAAAGAAAATTTTCAATGGCTCACATTCAACTCTAAAAATCAAAGCTCAGGATATTCGGCGGTGAAGCGTTATTTTGGGGAAATAGCTTATATCCTGTAGTTACTCTAATATAGACGGTTCAAATCATTGCACCATCTCATCCCTTGGGCCCCAGCAGCTAGATCCTGTCTGTGGTCAATAGCAACAAATCTGGGTTGGCCCGGCTGAGTGGGCCATTCTATCATTCTTCTGGGCTCTCTCCAAACAACTAGGCTTTGAAGATGACATGGGCAAAGATCTGGTAAGCCCAAGCCCAACCCATTTAGTAAACGGATTGCATTTTTATCCCAAGCCCAGCTCGCTACCCATTTAGCTGGGTCCCAGCTCGCCTCAAAATCAGTTTGGGCCATTTAACCCACGGGCCAAACAGACCCATTTCCACCCCTATTGAGTATGGTGGAAAAATGGGCTGGGATGATCCTGCTATGGCCTGGCCGTTGGATGAAGGCCAGACTTTTAGACCCAATACAAAATCAGGTAGAATATATGAGTTTTATATCAGACAGTAGAGCCAGTAATGTATGGGAGTCATTTGATACTCTGGCAAGGCATTATGCTTGATATGCAGGCACTCAGAAATTGTAAAATTACATCAAATTAAGCCAGACCCACTAAATTGTGGAAACCATTGTAGCTAATTCAAAGTCCAAGATCAGATTAGTTCAGAAATCCTAGCTAACCCGTGATTTGTGGACGCTTGTTTGCTGATATAGGACCTGATATTTCTCATTCTTAACCGTCCAATAAAATCTCCACCAATCTAATAATGAGATAATTAAATAATCTTAATTTTTAGTTCAAAATACATTTAAACTGGGACAGTCATATGGACGGTTTATTTTGAATTACTTGTTTGCCACTTATGTAATCTCTAATTAATTTCCAAGTCCTGTGCATCATCCTTCACACTCGGTACATATGATCATGAATAAGGTTACCATGGTAATGTAACGAAAGTGTGTCATTATTTTGATTTTCCCACTGCTCAAAGTAAAATAAATTTTTTTTTTTTTTAAAAAAAAAAACAAAAACAAAAACAAAAACAAAAACCCAAAGTTAAAACAAAAATTTACAATCATCCCACTTCTCTATTACATTACTGTGGTAATCATGACGTGCAAGATGAGAAACTCTTGTGACCTCAACATGCTCTATGATCACATGTGAAGTGGGCCCTACGGTAAAAAGTAAATATTTCTTTAAGTGAAATAATGTTTTTGTCCTTTGCACTTTAGATTTCACTTCTGATATGTGCATATGGAGCTTTTTCATCAGCCCTGTTAGTGGTTATAAGGTTACATGCAATTCATGCCACTCTTTGGATGGGGAATGCCTCCAACAATTCTTATATTGATTATTTTAATCCTTCTATTATGAAAAGGTTGTGGTGCCCATCCATACAAGGGTACGAGTCATACAACCCATCATGTCTGGCCCACCATGTTGAATATGTAAATGGTAGCTCATTAGGTCCAAAGAGGGAAAACACATATGGGCAACCTTTGATGCCTGGGCCACAAATTTTGAATTGTCCCATATGAGTTTTCCCGTTAAGGAGAAAACACAGAATTTTCACCTCAAATCCTACATTGAGAGATGGGGATTGCTTTGACCTGACTGGTTGTTTGCTTTTATCCATGCAGGAAAACCAAGCAACGGCCTGAGGTACCGGTTGTTTCAGTTTCTATAGTTATGGCACATTCGAATACAGAAACTACCATATATTCGAGTACAGGTCCACATGATTTATGTACAATTTCACACTAATCATGCTAAAATACATAAAAGTGCAACCAAATAAATTTCATTAAAATTTTACCTTAAATAAGAATAGTTTCTATGACTTCCAAAGCAACAGACGGGTTTGACAGCCTCAAGCTGGTCCTGGTTAAAATTGCAATATTACACAAAAATTGGAAGTACATCGATGTAGGACACATACATAAAGGTGGGTCCCATGGAAGGACCACACCATCCATGTAAGGGCCACACTCTATCTTGGATGAGGACAACACATAACACGTAAGGGCAGGACCATTCTGGTTGAGGACGGGAATTAGAAACGGACCATCTTGGTTTTGGACGGGGATGCACCTAATCCGCTCACATCTTTTGTCCCATAAGAGCATTGCCACTACTTATCCAAATGAGGTATATAAAGTTGGCAGAGCCAGCCATGGATGTGTCCACATGAAAGGAATTACAGGGTCGCTGAACAACAGCAAACGCTCACTGTGGGACTTAAATCCAAGCCGTTGATTAGAGTGGGCGCACTCCAGAAGATGCATTCACATAACCTTCTATCATTAAAAGATCCCACCATATTGTAGGACACCCTGAAAATTAATGAGAAAATGCAGCAAAAGACTTGTCAGCCCAATCCTAGCATCTACCGTCGTCTGCATTTGAGCACAACAGACCACATCAAACAGGTAGCCCAACCATCAGAACAGAGGGCAGAAATATTTCAGAGGTACAGAAACCTCACTTTGGATAATTCAGCCCAAAATTTTGCTACAAGGCACATTGTACTTCCAATTCAATGAGATATATAAAATCTTATTGGGATCCAGCAGCCTGTTTGGCAGAACACTTGAAAGAGTACACAAGATCATGTTTGTTGGCTATCAAGATTATCTTTAATCCTGCTTACAAAATAGAACTTTATCATAAAATCAGATATGGTGACAAAAAACACACAATTATGAATTTTGATTGCACTATCATGAAATTTCATGAATCTTTCTATTTAGGAGCAAATTTTCATGATATTTCACGAACTTCATTGCCACCAAACAGAACACAAAAAAAGAAGATGAAATAAATTTTTTTTAAAAAAAAAGAAAAAAGAAAAGAGAAGAATTGGGAAAAGGAAAAATTAAAATCTTGAAATTGCTCAGAAGAAGCATTTTGCCAATCATAGACGTGTCTCAGATGTCCAGACATAAATTTCAGCATCTTCATCACCGCATTTTTTTTATATGAAAGGAGGACTCATTTATCACCAAAGCAAAATATTCATTGATAGCATCGTAACAAAAAATGGGTTACCAAATTGACAAAAAAAAAAAAAAAGCCGATTGCTTGAATAAATCACAAGACAGATGAGTTCCTGGACAGTTAATCACATTGCTCAGCAAACGGTGAAAATATAAAAAGAAATCATAAGATATCTTAACATATATGTTTAATTGACACATGACAGCAAACCCAATAAATAGATGGATTGGATATTTCACCTATGTGCCATACTGCCACATGAACAGCGTCTACGTGAGTTGTATTGCACACACGTGTGCTTGGCAAAGCTCTTGGTAGAATATGAGCAATTTAGACAATTCATGCCATTTAACACCAATGCAATAGCTGATTGGTGTTAAATGGTCTGACTGACATGGGGACATGGAAAAAAGATTCATGATCAAAGAAATGTATTAATAAGATCATTGAAGTATGAGAATCACATCTTTGCATGGAAGCAAACTAATAAAAGATCACATGCCTAGACCAGAAACCAAAAGGTCCATTTGGGTGGGAGCTGCTAAAAAATAGGATTAAGCCTAATCCTCATTTTGGCAGAGGAAAGCATGGTTATAATGCGGCAAATCTTACATCGAAAACATCACATACACTGAAATTGTGATTAGACATAATAACAATCATGCAGGATCCCCAACCCAACCTTAAAGAACAGAAATAACATCTGGAATATAGGCTAGCAAAGTCCAGTTGCATGCAGATGTGAGAATTTGATGTCTATAAAATCCTAAAAGTAATATGTATTCTACCTCTCAGATGTTCCAAATGGAAATTTGCAGACATTCAACATGGCATCAGATTCTGACCGCCCGTCTGCTTTTCTCATCACAGAGTTTATAAAACAATATCAATGACTCTACAACCAGCATGTAAATATAATTCCACCTTCAACTACACATACCATCAACCAAATATCGATTAAACACGAATGTGAAAATAACACACATCTTATAAATAGGCTTGATTTAAGAAGGCATCAGATAATAAGCGGAGTTTGTAGTCCACATGATAATTCGGTGTGTAGGATAAGATTGTATATCATCACTTGCCTCCTCAAAATACGCTTTCAAAATTTCCAAATAAAATCAAATAGCACTTAATTTCAATGTCAATAAAGAAATGAGAGATGCTTCAATCAATTGATCAGACTGTCCATTGATATAAACCACTTGATTAGTGTTATTTAACATGGACGGTTAAGATCATCTACAGAAAAATATGGGCCGAAACAATCTATGTACAAAGTGGATACGACACATACATCAAGGTAGGCCCCACAGCTTTTACAGGGAGGCTTCAGTGGATCCTCAGATCCACCAAGGTGGCTGGATCCCTGACTGTGGGGCTACTGTGATGTATGTGCATTACATCCACACCATCCATCAGTTTTGATGGCTCTATTTAGGGCCTGATCCCAAAAATGAAGAAGACCCAAGTATAAGATGGACCACACAAAAGGAAACGCGTGACCATTAAAAACTTCTTGTGGACCACAAATGTTTTGGATCAAGCTGACATTTGTGTGGTCCATTCATCCAGGTATTTGATACCTTATCAACAGGATAGATGGCAAATAAGCATTCAGCCAGCCACCAAGAGGCTTCTAGTTGTGTATTCAATCACCACTGTTTCCTGTGGTGTGGTCCACCTAAGATTTGGATCTGCTTTATTTTTGGGATCTTGCCTTATAAAGGAGCTGCCAAAACAGATGGACAGTGTGGATGTAAAGCACATACATTAGGGAGAGCCCAACAGTCAGGGATCCACCGAAGCCGCACACATTTTACAGGGGATTCTTGCAAATCGGGTCCACAAATCAGAATACACTATGCATTGGAGAGCAGACCCGCCTAGTCTGAAGACGGGTCATCGATTTAAAGTGGGACCCACTTGATAAACGGCTTAGACCATGACAGTAGAAATGGCATCAGATAATAAGCGGAGTTTGAAGTCCACACATGGTATTTCAGTGTGTAGGATAAGATTATCTACATCATCTGCCCCTTCCATTTTCTACAAGAGAATTAAAGATCTTTGTAGTAAAAAAAAAAAAAAAAAAAACAATACGAAAAATGAGAGAAATATCGGAAAATATCGGTAGGACCATTTGACACCAATGCAACCATTTGTATGCAATGGGTTGGTTGGCCTACCCTTTTAACTCTCCGCATCCGTTACATCTCCTCACCTTTTTTTTTAATTAAAAAAAAAATATGCATGTGATAAGAAGAGGTAACCGATGCGATTTCTTAAGAAAGATCCTAACCATTCGATTACTGGCCTAGAAACTGACGGTTGTAAATAACTACAGGCAGGTGAGATTCTTCACTTAGAAGGCTTTGATCACCATATGCCAACTGGCCGCATCAGGGCATTATTCAAGTGCTCTGGTGAAGAATGAAAGGGTAAAGAAAAGAACGGTAAATGGCTGCGAGAGTTGGAATCGAAGGCGAGGATTGGATCGATGTACAGGAACCTTACCTCTCTCGACATACGATCAGGTCGGGAGATTATATGCGAAGATAAGCGAAACGGAGCGAGGACTCTCGTTTTCTGATGAGAAGAGTATAAATAGGGAATTCCCTTTGGAAACCCTAACGAAACTAGGGTTTTGGATACGATGACCATTTCGGTACTACGCGGGATGACTGGACTTCGTAGCTTTTCGGCCACACCAGCGCAGAAAGGAGTCACCTTAGTGATCGGGACCGTTCATCTGATGAGAATCATTGTGGATTTGCCCATGTATGAAAATTACTTCGATTGGATGATCTTTCCTATAGAATCAGTACATTTCTATTGTGGAATTTCAAAGTTGGTATCTATAGTTTTAGCCGTTAGTTCGTTCTGCGCTTTGTTAGTTTAAATCTCCGCAATATGGGCCAACCTTAGAGGGGTCCACCGAATGGATGGTTGGATCATGGAGCATGATCATCAGAGAGGAACTTTATGACTCCTAGCCCTGCATCTTTTTCATATCTGCCTATTCACTTCGACAAGTGGGGCCCTTCGTAAAGACAATCCAAACCATTGGACCGCTGGGTCCCGCGGTGGATGGATGGACTATGCTTCAAATATCTTCTTGAAAAGTTAATCTCAACCTTCCAATTTGTGGCACACAGATGACCGTAAAGAGAAGAATCAATGGTCTGGATTACCAACCAATTGTCAAAACGAGTTCCTTTTGCCTCCGTCGCCACTCAGGAACCTACCACTTTGGCCATCAATTGGGGGCCACATGCTGATTCGTCCGACGATCAGAACCGTCCATGCTTCGGAGTCTCTATGCTGCGGGCCACCCTAAAAATCTTAAGCTGAACGAATGACTGCGTCCATCACTGTCTGCAGATGAATTTAGAACAATGAAAAGAAAATTTTCAATGGCTCGCATTTAACTATAAAAATCAAAGCTCAGGATATTCGGTGGTGAAGCGTGATTTTGGGAAAATAGCTTATATACTGTAGTTACGTTAATATAGACGGTTCAAATCATCGCACCATCTCATCCCGTGGGCCCCAGCAGCTAGATCCTGTCTGTGGTCAATAGCAACAAATCTGGGTTGGCCCGGCTGAGTGGGCCATTCCATCATTCTTCTGGGCTCTCCTTTAAAGAGGTCCAAACAGCTTGGCTTTGAAGATGACATGGGCCAGGATCAGGTAAGCCCAAGCCCAACCCATTTACTAAACGGATTGTATTTTTAGCAGCTCGCTACCCATTTAGCTGGGCCTAAGCTCGCCTCAAAATCATTTTGGGTCATTTAACCCACGGGCCAAACAGACCCATTTCCACCCCTATTGAGTATGGTGGAAAAATGGGCTGGGCTGATCCTGCTATGGCCTGGCCGTTGGATGAAGGCCAGACTTTTAGACCCAATACAAAATCAGGTAGAATATATGAGTTTTATATCAGACAGTAGAGCCAGTAATGTATGGGAGTCATTTGATACTCTGGCAAGGCATTATGCTTGATACGCAGGCACTCAGAAATTGTAAAATTACATCAAATTAAGCCAGACCCACTAAATTTTGGAAACCATTGTAGCTAATTAATTCAAAGTCCAAGATCAGATTAGTTCAGAAATCCTAGCTAACCCGTGATTTGTGGACGCTTGTTTGCTGATATAGGACCTGATATTTCTCATTCTTAACCGTCCAATAAAATCTCCACCAATCTAATAATGAGATAATTAAATAATCTTAATTTTTAGTTCAAAATACATTTAAACTGGGACAGTGATATGGACGGTTTATTTTGAATTACTTGTTTGCCACTTCTGTAATCTCTAATTAATTTCCAAGTCCTGTGTATCATCCTTCACACTTGTCAGAGTACGAATGGTACATATGATCATGAATAAGGTATACCTCGACTGTGAATGAACTAGTGCAAAAAACAGCCCATACCCCTCATCAGCACCCCATCCAAGCATAGAAGAATGGATAGTTTGAGAAACTTGCCATGGGTCCACATTCAACTGTAAGTGAGTGGACAGCTTAGAATTGGACCGGCTTGATTCCCGCGATCTGAACAGATCATTGGATTATTTTGGTTTCTAACAAATGGAACGTTACATTAGCTGGATCGAAATGCATTTGCAGTGTGTTTACAATCGTGCATTGACACTTAGAATTCCACATTTTCTTTTGCTTCTAAGGTACTATCATTTAGGCTGTTATAATAGATCAGTCTGGATGAACCTACACTCATATCTTATAGATATAGGGCTGTTAATGAACTGGCCCGAGAAAGCCGGCTTCATATTGCCCAATCTTTAAACATTTGAAATGTTGGATTTAACTGTGGAGTTAAAACTTGTATTTTTTATTTTTTTTATTATTTTTTTTTAAATATAAGGCGCATGATAGATTATATGCATGCATGGTGTTCTACAGAAGATGATTAGAAATTAAATTAACATGCTCATGGCTTTTTAAAGGTCTTTTAATGAATGCACGGAGTTTTTTTCAGTAAGTAAATACTCTACTGTAAATTTATTTTTTCTATTATTTTTTAAGATAAAAAAAACTCCATATAAAACTGCCATCACTGGTCCAGATTTTCTACATACAATGGCTGAAGGTATACAAGCAAATTTCATAAAGTACCGGTCTGAATGTCATTTGTTAATGGGCATGATTGCTGTTCTCGATCTAAGAGGTAAGATAACGATGTTTAATTATATTTTCAAGAAAAATTATTTGACTGAAAAAGTAGCAAGGGAAACCACCAATGTTCATGAAGCGGTTGTAGAATTGTGCAATTCGTATGTTGCTAAATTGGCCAAAAGACAAGACATATATGAAATTAAAAACCTGAAAATTGTTATAGTTTATTGGCAATTAGTAATGATGTATTTGATAAATTCTTCTTGGCCTATGAGGAAGAAAAATTAAACGAGAATAGCGTGAGTAAAAAATAGACATATACCTCAACGAATTAATTTTGAAAGTCACAAGCGCAGATTTTGAAGTATTGGAATGATGAAAGGCATGAGCTCGTGGAGAAAAATACCCTACAATATTGATGATATTACGTGATATTTTATCAATTTTGATAACAACAATAACATTAAAATTTGTATTTAGAATGGGAAGTAGAGTCGTCAGCCAGCATTGAATCCCTCTTACACCAAAAATAATTGAAGCACTTGTCTGTACACAAGATTGGTTGTGACCGATTTAGAGTGGCAACAGTTTCGAAGTTGAGGAAGATGAAGAGAACACAATGAAGGTCTGGGAGAGACTACACCTCCATCTGTTTAAAAGAAGTTAAATTTTCATATTATTATTAGTATTGTTGAGCAGTTTAATATTTGGTTTGTTATTATTGGCAGTGGTATTGAATCATGAATGGATATGATGGATTAAAGTTATGAATTTACTATTCTTTAAATTCCATGTGAAGTGTTATTCATATCCTGTTTTTCATTTATATGTTATTTTTAGTCTTTTAGTTGTTACATTAAAATTTTATTTTTATTTTTTAATTTATGTAATTCTATTTATCTTTTATTTTTTTTATTTTTTTTTATACAAATACCTCTCTTATAATAAAAGGGTGTGCGTCAATTTATTCAGATAATTCATCCACCAACATTTCGTATTATGGTTCCCAAGTCTACTCCCTAGACTTTGAAAGAATGAAAATTCAATATAATTTGTGTGTGAATAGATTTGTAAACAAAACAAATTAGTCTAGACTACACTTATCATATTGGTGAGGTAGGGGAGAGACGCAAAACCATGTCCCAGAGCATCACTGAAGATATTAGTTTTATTCCAGACTCCCACGAATACAACTACCTACAAGATATACTATAACATGACTATTATAATTAATAAAAAAATTTGAAATAGAGAGAGTGAAGATAATTAATATAAAAGAAGAATATGAGAATACAACTAATTGAAATTTTAGGAGTGCAATTAAAAATTGCCTTGAAGGTAAGCAAGGAAAAGGCAGAAGCATTAAATATCAACCATGTCTTTCTCAACAACATGACGAGCATAAGAATAAAGAAGACATCAAAGTTTATCTCCAGACTCCCTCATCATACAAGATCATCTCATAAAAAAGTTTGAAAAACTTAGCTAAATGTAACAATAGTTAACACGATGGAAAAAGTCTCCCCACCTTTTAATTTAAGGAAGGCTAATCAGTATCTTGGATAAGATATTAGCTCAAGTACATATGGCAAAAATGATAGATCTACTCTTGGTTCAGATGGAGGAGATGAGTATTATGGTTGCACTTGACGCGGCTACGAAATTATATCAAGAAGACATTCAACTTATAAAGAATATTAAATTTATAAAAGATGTATTAAGCTTGTTACTTATATACTATAAATACATTAACTTAACTTAGTTGTGCATTTTTTTTTTTTTTAAATAAAAATAAAAGTAAATAAACCTCGCCTGGACTCGCCTCGCTCAACACAACTCGCTCAGCTTAAATAGTCAAGCCAAGTTAAGATAGGGTCTTGTGCTTGAAAGTCGAGTTGAGCTCAAGCTGAAATAATCATGAGAATAAGCCGAGCCAAGCAAGTAGGAGCTCAGCTTGACTAGACCCAATGTACAACTCTAGCCGTACCTGTTATCTAATCCCTTTGTCAGTGTCACATGCACGTAAACCCATACACTTGCACATGTAAATATGATATATACACGTGTGAGATCAGATCCATCCATAACGCTGGGACTTGTCACTGGCCCACTTGATGAAAGAATAGCTAACAAAGACGGTCAAGGTGGGGCCACCCATTTCAGCGGATGGATGTGAACATTTACATTCTTAATTTCCCATAATACATATGAGACCCTGACAAATGAATAATGACAAGAAAGAAAGAGCAAGATATTAATTTCTTTAGAGAATTATTCCAACGCTTCTAATTAAGAGCACTAGATGCATATTTTGGACTGTTCATCCGGTGGCAGATTCGTACGGTGAATTACGTCCAGAACAGAACAAATTTCATTGACAACCATTTAAAAATCAGGTTGATCTGAGGATCCAATATATCTTTGATTTAGACTTATTTTTTTATTACCATCCCTTTCCAAGCAATGGCTGGAATGGTTATATTTTGACTAACAATAGTGATTCCTTCAGGGCTGTTTGGATATACCACCGAAGTGCTTAGCTTTTTAAGCTTTTTGCAGCAAATGAGCTACTTTTTTTTTTAAGGATGTGGATCGCCACTAGACAGTGCTCTATGGGCCCACCATGATGTATGTGTTTTATCTATGCCATCCATACTTCTGGATCATTATTTCAGAGCATGAACCCAAAAATGAAGATCCAATTCTCAAGTGGACCACACTATAGGAAAACAGTGGTGATTGAAAGCCCACCATTAAAAACTTCTAAGCCCTACTAATGTTTATTTGTCACCCTACCTGTTGATTAGGTCACACGGACCTGGATGAAAGGAAAACATAGATTTCAGCTTGATCCAAAGTTTTTAATGGTATGCATTCAGTTACCATGGTTTCCTATTGTGTAGTTGACCTGAGATTTGGATCCACCTGATTTTGGGCTCATGCCCTAAAACGAGGGGCTAAATGGAAGGAAGTCATGGATAAAAGACAAATATCATGGATCCCACGTGCAATCCTCATCTCTTTTTTAATAAATGTTTACTAACCACGTCAGCCCGCAATAAAGGTAGCCACCACATGATAGCAATGGACATTGAAGGTGGACCCATGTGATGGACAATTAAGGGTGATGGTGGGCCCCATATAATTGATGAACCACATTAAGGTGGGGCTCACATATTAGACGATCCACATCAAAAGTTGGCCCATAATGATGAATGACCTATATTTAAGGCAAGCCTCACATGATAGATGACCCACATTGAAGGTGAGCCCGCGGCCACATGATGGACAGTCCACATTAAAAGTGGGCTCCACATGATGGGCGGTAGACATTGAAGGTGGGCGACACATAATGGACAATTAACATTGATGGTGGGCCTCAGATGATAGATGACCGATATGATCAATGTGGTCCCCACATATTAGACAATACACATCAAAAGGTAGGCCCTTCATGATGGATGATCCACATCCAATGTTTGACATGATAGACGGCCCACATCTAAGGTGGGCCCCACATGATCGATAGGCTTCACAAGGTAAATGGTTCACTTTAAAGATAGGCCCCAAATGATGGATGGTTCACATCAAAGACAGGGCCAAGGTGGGCCCAAGATGATGAACTATCCACATCAAAACTTAGCCCCACATTGATGGATGGTAAATATTAAAGGTAGATCACGAAGGAATAAGAAAAGATAGTAGAAATTTTTTAAAAACGACCAAAAAAGAGAGAAGAAAAAGATTAATGGAAGAATTTAAAAATTATTCATGTGATTTTAGAAACTAAATAAAATTGTTCAACTTTTTTTTTTATATACTGATAAGTATACTATTTACCAAAAATACTTATTCACTAAATTAAATGGAAACCAAGATACTAACTACATTTTGGTCAGACCTAGATAGAGGCCCATTGATGAGATTTCAATTACCACACATAGAAACAAAATTATATTAATTTCTACCCCTTATTCAGCCACTCTTCACGCACTTCTATTTGCCATCTCTAATCCTCCCTTTTCAATCTCATCTCCGGAACTCGTCCTGCTACCAAAAATCTCCTCCATCTCTTCCAAAGACCTTCCCCTTGTCTCGGGCAAGAAGAAGTAGAAAAACAACCATGCCAAGACAGACATACCAGCAAAGAGAAAGAAACTCCCACCAATGGTAATAGCCTTGTATAACGATATAAACGTCATAGATATTGTCCCATTCATCAACCTATTCACACCCACTCCAATACTAGCTCCTTGAGCCCTTAATCTCAAGGGGAAGATCTCAGAGCTATAAACCCATGTGATGGGCCCCAACCCAATAGAGAAAAATGCCACAAAAGACAAGATACCCCCAATACAAAGCGAGATGGCCCACATCAACTTCTGTTTTGAATGCTCCACCATAGTCAACCCAAACCCTAATCCAGATAGAGAGACAAACATCCCTGCAGTACTTGTCAGCAACAAAGGTCTTCTTCCCACCTTGTCTAATAAGCATGTAGCTACCAAAATAAAACAAGTTTTTGTAAATCCAACAGCTACAGTTACAATCAGGAGCTTGCTCTTGCTATGAATTCCTGCCTTCTTGAATATCCTTGGGCTGTACAGAACAACAGCTTCAATCCCAGTAGCATGCTCGAAGAAATGGATCCCAATTGCAGCGACCAAGATCCGTTTGACAGTAGGAGTAGGTCTCAAGATCAGCTCTTTCCAAACACCCTCCCCTTTAAGTCTCGGTAGCTTCACGAAGTCATCTGTGCAGCTCGCGTCTATCCCCACCGCAGCTTTCATATCCTGAAGCCGCAGTTCTGATTCTTCCTTAGTGTTGGAAACTTTCAATAGAACCTTCTTAGCATCTCCTACACGACCTTGCATTACAAGCCATCTCGGTGACTCGGGCATTGCCAAAATGCCTACGGCCAAGGCAAGTGAAGGGATTGCACCAATGCCGAGCATCAAACGCCACCCGAGTTTTAATGAAAGTTTAGAGAATATATAGTTTGATAGGTAGCCTAGTAAGATCCCGAGACTGATACATACTTCAGGTAGAGATGTTAGGAAGCCTCGATGAGATGCAGATGAGATTTCTGCTGAATAGACAGGTGCGATCATGAGAGCGTAGCCAACTCCAACACCAGCAATACAACGTCCGGTCATTAAGACTGCGTAAGAAGATCCAATTCCCATTAGAATTGAACCGAGGAAGAAGATGATTGAAGCCAGGACGATGGTGTAACGACGTCCAATCCAATCGGAGATTCGACCTGCTGTTAAAGATCCAACCAATGCACATATGTTTATAATCCCAGCAAGGACTTCAACTTGGATATCGTTTATTTTAAGATCTTCTTTGATGAAGAGCATAGCTCCGCTCATTACACCTGTATCTGCAAGAAAGAAAGATTCTTCTTTTTAGGTTGTGGCGATTTCTACATTTACGATTTTATGCTACATGCAATGGGGCCCATCTCCATGTGCTAAAACGCATCACTTAACACGTGGCACACTTCAAGAGGAAGCGGATTGCGTACTGAGTAAACTACGTGGGACCCATATGTATTTATTTTATCCACTCCGTTTATTGTACTAAAAATCAAGCATATAGAAAGCTCAAATGGACCACACCACAGGAAATTGTGTGAATTGAACATCTACCGTTGAAATATTCTTTGGGCTAGAGAAGTTTTGGATCAAGCTGATATTTGTGTTTTCCCTTCATTCTGTCCTTTTGATATTATGATCAGGTACGCAATTCGACTTACTTCAAGATCCTTGCCATAAATCAGGGAAACGGATTGGCTACTCCCTCATCCACCGAAATCGGATTGCGTACTGAGTTACTCAGTATGCTTTTATGGTACCGAGTAAACTCAGTTGGGCCTACTGTGAGTGTGGGTGGGTTATTCACGTCGTACATCCATTTTTCCAGCTAATTTTAATGGTTGAACCGAAAATTGAAGCATGCCTAAAGCTCAAGTGGACCACGCTACAGGAAACAGTGGGAATAATGACTTCTACCGTTGAAACCTTGGTAGGCCCCACAGTGATGTTTATTTGTCATCCAAACTGTTCATAAGATCACACATACATGGATGAAAGGAAAACACAAATAACAGATTGATTCAAAACTTCTGTAGCCCCGAAGAAATTTTCAATGGTGTGATTTCAATTCACATTGTTTCCCTTCGTTAGGTCCACCTGAGATTTAGATATACTTCATTTTTGGTCTAAAGCCCTCAAATTATCTTTTAAAATGTATGGACGGAGTGGATAAAATATGTAAATCATGGTGGACCCATAAAGTTTACTCTGTAAACCTTGCGTGCCGAGTTACTCAGTACGCAATCCCGTGTCCCCATCCACCAGCCAATGGCTGGTGATGCGCTTTGGGCCTCACCATGGTGTATATATTTCATTCATGCTGTCCATTTATTTTTCTAGATCATTTTAGAGTATGAGATAAAAAATGAGGTATATAACAATCTCAACGGGACTACATTAAAGGAAACAATGTTGAATGAACATCAACCATTAAAAACTTTTTGGGCCAATAAACTTTGGGTGCTGAGTTACTCAGTACGCAATCCCCCGTCCCCATCCACCAGCCAATGGCTGGTGGTGCTCTGTGGGCCTCACCATGATGTATATATTTCATTCATGGCTTCCATCTATTTTTCTAGATGTATGAGATAAAAAATGAGTTATATATAACAATCTCAACCGGACCACATTAAAGGAAACAATGTTGAATGAACATCAGCCATTAATAACTTTTTGGGGGCAATAAAAGTTTTGAATCAAACTAATATTTGTTTGTTCCCTTCATCTAGGTCTGTATGACCTAATCAACAGATTGGATGTCAAATAAACAGTACAGTGGGCCTTAGGAGGATTTTAATGGTGGATATCCAATCACCTTTGTTTTCCTGTAGTGTGGTCCACCTGAGATATAATGGTGGATATCCAATCATTTTTGGGATGAAGCCATAGAATGATCTGTAAAAATGGATGAACGGCATGAATGAAACACATACATCACGGTGGGGCCCACATAGCACCGACCACCAGCTCCCGGGCCAGTGGCAGTGCGAGTAGCCAATCCGTTTCCCCATAATGAATGGGTTCCACCCGAAAAATCAGAACCCACCGGTCATATGTTTATTTTTTTCCAAAGAGAAGCGAATATATTTATTTTTTAAAGAGATCCGCAAGCTCTCGGGTAGACCGTCACCACAAAAAATGACGGACCCATCTATCATATACTCCACAATTATTCAATTAGACGTGTGGATGTTATGTTTGGCCCATGAGAGACCTTTTTTGAAAAAATAATAATAATAATAAATAAATAAATAAATTCACACACCCTCAGACCCATACACGTTACAACCCAAGCGAGACCTAATGTTTATGGATTTTTATGTGAAGGAGGAAACTAATCACAGCTAAAAGTAGAAGGAAATCAACATATATAATATTATTGAATTTCTACCTCTCTTTTTTGGTTATACACTAAATAATCTTTACTTTTTTCAGTATTTCCAAATAACCCATTCACTTTTCTTATACTGTCATAAAATACTTTATGTTTAATTACTTTAGTAAGAGTAGTTAATCACATGAATGATGCTTCCGCACTTGACCTTTGTAAAGATGAAAAGTTCTTATTCTTGCTTCTATGTAAACATAAAAATTTAATCGGTGGCATTAATTTAAATAGCTTTGATCTACTAACTGGTTGGTTTAGATCAAATGTCATAAATAATACACTAATAAACTATCTAGATCACCCAAAATGAGAATATATCTCATCTTTACAAAGTCAAGGATAAAAGCATAATTTTATGAAATCAACTGTCAAATTTAAATATCACTACCCTCTTAATGATTAAGTTTTACAAAAGTTTACCGTATAGTATTTTTATGATTGTGTATGAAAAATGGAGTTTTATTGAACGATATTGAAAATGAGGGGGGTTTTGTCATATAACAAAAAAGGAGGTACTATACCTATAAACTCTATATTATTGTAAGAAAAAAAATAAAATAAAATTCAATCCTCAATGAAAAATGAAAAGTCTGAAATGTTTAAGATCTATACGATAAACCCACGTGGAGTAGGAATATTTATATGAAAGATTTGCAGATCATTTGCAAAAGGGTGCTTTGAAAGCCCTAATGGGATGGAAATCAAAGATACAAATATAATAAAACTTGTAATCTTTACATATAAGCCATAAGTATAAGATCTCTCTACACTAATCCAATAAAAACTTGCAGTCTTCGTGCTAAAGGAACATCTTACATCCATGGAAAGAGAAAGCAAGAAGGTCGAAACCGTAATAAGATCTGTATATAAAAAAAAAACCCACGATAGTTTTGCAATCTTCATACCAAATGAATATTTCAACTATTGACATTTGGATGTCATTGCAACACAACCAACCCTATAAGAAATGGAGATCTTTAGAAAACAAAAATCATCATGCTTATGATATAAGGTTATTTTTTTTTATTTTTTTATTTAAAAAAAAAAAAAAAAAAAAAAAAAAAAAAAAAAAAAAAAAAAACCACAAAAGTTTTCTAATCTTCATGTCAAAAGAACATTTCAACTGGATACAGAACACAATTGAGAGAGAGAGAGAGAGAGAGAGAGAGAGAGAGAGAGAGAGAGAGAGAGAGAGAGAGAGAGAGAGAGAGAGAGAGAGAGAGAGAGAGAGAGAGAGATACCATAACCCATCAAAATAGAGATCATAGATGCGACTATGGCACAAGCAAAAGCATATTTGTTCCGCTTTTCCACGGTGACCGTTGAAACCTGAAAATGGTTTTCTACCCTTGGATCTGTTTTCTCTTCATTCTGTATCTCTTCTTTCATCTCTCCCACCCACTCTACACTCACTCTAACAAAGAGGTATTCTTTATATCCGTCCTAAGCTCTTACAAAACACGACCCTTTTCCTGACTCACAAACAAGTTCTCCTACGAGTCCGTGTAAATTCTCAATATATATAGGATATAGAAGAGGATAAGATCAAAAGCCATATCTCCTAATTATGGAGATGATGGATGAAATGACCAAAATCTCCCCCTTTTTTTAAAAAAATAAAAAAAATAAAAAAATAAAAATTTAAAGATGTGGTAAAGTTAAGAACTATGAAATTCATATGGTATGTGTATGACATCCAACCTATTCAAAAAATGCAACCCATCATTATAATCCTAGGAACTAGAAATCTAGATGATCTACTCATAAGTGGACCACACCATCAAAAACATTGTTTGGATTTTTAGCCCAAGCCCAGCTCACTACCCATTTAGCTAGGCCTAAGCTTGCCCCAAAACCAATTTGGACCAGTTAACCCACGGGCCAATCAGACCCATTTCCACCCCTATTGAGTATGGTGGAAAAATGGGCTGGTCTGATCCTGCTATGGCCTGGTCGTTGGATGAAGGCCAGACTTTTAGACCCAATAAAAAATCAGGTAGAATATGAGTTTTGTATCAGACAGTAGAGCCAGTAATGTATGGAAGTCATTTGATACTCTGGCAAGGCATTATGCTTGATATGCAGGCACTCAGAAATTGTAAACTTACATCAAATCAAACTAGACCCTCTAAAATTTGGAACCCATTTAGCTAATTCAAAGTCCAAGATCAGATTAGTTCAGAAATCCTAACCCTGATTTGTGGACACTTGTTTGATGATATAGGACCTGATATTTCTCATTCTTAACCATCCAATAAATCTCTACCAATCTAATAGTGAGATAATTAAATAATCTTAATTTTTAGTTAAAATACATCTAAACTGGCCCAGTGATATGGACATTTTATTTTGAATTGCTTGTGTGCCACTTATGTAATCTCTAATTAATTTCAAGTCCTGTATATCATCCCTCACACTTGTCAGAGTACGAATTTTTTTAAATTTTTAAAATTTTTTTATTCACTTAGACCAGAAGGAAGGAAAGACATGCTAACTTGGACATGCTTCGCCCCAGCCCAATTGGAACCCAACCGCGACTTTGAGCCCTGGTCTTCAGTGGGCCTACCAAATGGATGGTTTCCATAGGCCGACCTTTCAGCCATGGGAGCTCCACCTAAAGCTATTAATGCAGTCCAACTTCCAACCAAGGAATTGCAGACGTACATAAGGTGCATAACTGTAACTGACGGTCCATTATGGATGGGGCCAAATTGGATAGTTTGGATCAAAGGATGGGGGAGACTCTTGGGTACATCTTGTTGGAATGTGCAAACCAAACTGTCCAGATCCAGCAAATCTATCTTCCTGGCATTTCCATATTCATCCAGCAGATCCATCTTCCCTTGAATTTTCAGATTCATCCAGCAAGATGCATTATCCCTAGAATTTCAGATTCATCCAGCAAATTCATCCTCCCTGTTTAATACAGGCTGCCTAATGCTATTTATTATTTTTAGAAATGTATAGTATATTTACTCCCGGTGAATGTATCATACAGGGGCAGCAATGTCTTTTGTAAACACCAGCTAATCTTATAAATAACTGTGTTGTGAAGTGTAGAAAGATCAGATAAAACAGCGAGTGTTTTCTTTTTACAGCAGTAGCTTGGTTTTGAAAAATATTAGTATATTTTCTCTCTCCCTTGCAAGCGGAGCTGCACTTGTCACCATTTGGGCTTTGTAAAGCCTACACATCTCATGATCTTGAGTAGAGCTGTACACGAGTTGAGCCGAGTCGAGCTTGGCACAGCTCGACACAGCTCAGCCACTAGCTGGGCTCGGCTCTGTCCTCAAGTCCTCGAGCCTGACTGGCTAGCTCAGCTCGATACGGTCAGCAACTTGGGCCAATTCGAGCCTGTACGGCATTTTCTCAAATACATGAAGTGCACCTTCAGTTTCTCACTGTATGTAAAATTGAAGCAGCGGTTTACAGGTATTTCATCAAGCACTCCTTAAGCAGCATCAAAATCAAGATGCAAGGGTATTTGCTTCATATCCATACCTTCCTCTCCACCAACTGACACTTCGTTGAGTCATTTCATCAAACACTTGGCGAGCAACATGAAATAACAAGAGGGCTTTAGTGGTTGTTGGCAATGAGGTGATAAAATAACAAGAGGGCAATATCAGCAGAAAGACGTGACACACATGAGAACATGGCACACGAATGGTACATATGATCATGAATAAGGTAGACCTGGACTGTGAATGAACTAGTGTAAAAATCAGCCCATTCCCCTCATTAGCACCCCCATCCAACCATAGAACAATGGATAGTTTGAGAAACTTGTCATGGGTCCACATTCAACTGTAAGTGAGTGGCCAGGGTTGGAATTGGACCGGCTTGATTCCCGCGATCTAAATAGACCATTGGATTATTTTGGTTTCTAACAAATGGACCGTTACCTTAGCTGGATCGAAATGCATTTATACTGTGTGTTTGCAATCGTGCATTAACATTTGGAATTCCACATTTTCTTTCACTTCTAAGGTACCATCACGTAGGCTGATAGAATAGATAAGGGTGAACCTACACTCATATCTATTATAGATATAGGGCTCTTAATGTACCGGCCGAGCACGTTGGCTTCATATTGCCCAATCTCAACAAGTTTAGATGTATGCATGCGTTGAAATTTAATATTTGAAATGTTGAATTCTGCTATGATGTTAAAACTTGCATTTTTAGAATACAAGGCATGTGATAGATTATACGTCCACTGTCCTCTAGAAGATGATTGGACATTAAATGAACATGCTCACAGATTTCTAAAGGTTTTTTTATGAATGCACAAAATATTTTTCGGTAAGTAATACCCTACCATAAATTCATTTCTTCTAATCCTTTCGAAGATTAAAGAAACTCTACACAAAAGTTTTATCACTGGTCCATATAATTTTCTACATACAATGGTTAAGGGTATGCAAATAAAATTCGAAAAGTATTTGTTTGAATGCGATTTGTTAATGGGCATGGTTGTTATTCATGATCTGTGAGATAAGATGATGATGCTTAATAACATTTTTAAGAAGATTTATTCAAATTAAAAAGTAGTAGGGGAAATCGCCAATGCTCGTGAAGTGGTTGTAAAATCGTGCAATTCGTATGTTGCTAAATTAACCAAAAGACAAGACATATATGAAGTTAAACAATCTGAAAGTGGTTGCAGTTCATCGACAATTAGTAATGATGTGTTTGATAAATACTTCTTAGCTTATGAGGAAGAAAATTTATTTGAGTATAATACCGATTAAAAAATAGACATATACCTCAACGAAACAATTTTGAAGGTCGCAAGTGCAGATTTTGAAGTGTTGGAATGATGGAGGAAACGAGCTCGTGAAGAAAAATATCATACACTATCAATGATGGCTTTATTAATTCTGATAACAATAGTAGTATTAGAATCTACATTTAAAATGTAAAGTAGGGTCGTCAGCAAGCATCGAAGCCTTCTTACAATAAAAATATTTGAAGCACTCGTCTATACACAAGATCGGTTGCAACCGATTTAGGGTGGTAGTAGTTTTGAAGTTGAGGAAGATGAAGAGAACACAATGAGGGCTTGGGAGAGATAATCAAAACCGTGTCCAGAGCATCATGGGAGGTATCAATTTTATTCCAAGCTCCCACCGAATACAACTAACCACAAGATATACTATAACATACCTATTATAATCGATGAAAATTTCAAAACAGAGATAGTGAAGAGAATTAGTAAGGAAGAGGAAAAGGAGAGTGAAGCTAAATTTAGAGATTTGGAAGAAGTGTAATTAAAAATTGTTGTAAACAGATCTTTTAAATATTTTATCTTACCGCGCTGCTCGACTGGTCGAGGGGGTTGCTCAACCGGTCGAGGGGGTTGCTCGACCAGTCGAGGTCCGCTCGACTCGAAGTCCAACAGCATTGTTTTTGGGAGTTCCGGGCCGCTCGACCAGTCGAGGGGCTGGCTCGACTGGTCGAGGGTGCCCTTCGACCAATTGAGGACCTGACTCGACTAGTTAAGGGTTACGCAGCCAGTGCATGAACTGCATAAATTTGAGGCGGTTTATGGACTATTCCAATTCGGTGCGTAAGTGGAGTTTTCTAAACTATAAATAAGGGTCCCTAGGGCCTTTTTAGGGAGTTATGAGCGAAGTTAGAGGATGTCTATGCTAAAAAAATCCTCTAAAAATCGCCTACACTTGAAGCGGCAGTGGTATAACTTCAAAATGACAGAGGGTGGAGATATGGAGGCTCACATCAGTAACTTTAATAAATTGGTTTGCAAATTGCTGGATATGGAGGAAGTGATGAAAGATGAGGAACAAGCATGTATATTACTGAATTTTTTTCCGGTGTCGTATAATTCATTCAAGGACACAATGTGCTTCACAAATAAAACCCTGAGTGTCGACACCATTATCTCAGCTTTTCAAGGGAAGGCTATAAGAAAGCTTAACATCGACATGAGGATATTTTCTGAGGCATTGCTTACAAGGGGTAGGAATTCTGAACAAGGTACAGGTTCTAGATCCAATTCCAAGGGCAAGGCAAAAGAAAGGTAAAGTGCTGGAACCATGGGATGGAAGGACATGTGAAGAAGGATTGTAAAAATCCTAAATCTAAGAGAGAAGATTCTGAGGCTTTGTACAGGAAGGTCAATGCTTCCACGTCAGATGGATCGAGTGGATGTAATGGTGATATTTTGTCTGTGTCTACGATTAGACAGCCATACGATGATCGTAAGGACGAGTGGATGCTAGACACAAGTGCATCTTTTCACATGACTTCTCATCGGAGTTGATTCACCAGTTACAGGAAGTGCGATGGTGGACAAGTGTTTATGGGCAATGGCTTTACCTGTAATGTTGTGGCTGTTGGTACGGTGCGCATTAAGATGTTTGATGGGGTGAAGTGTACCCTAACTGATGTGAGGCACGTTCCTGATTTGAAGAAGAATCTGATTTCTCTTGGTATACTTGAGGCAATGGGTTACAAGTTCACATGTATTGATGGTGCTCTTAAGGTATCTAAGAGGGCACGGGTAATCATGAAAGGGCAACGACTCGATAATGTTACGGGTTGATCGGGAACACTTCAAAAGGTGGAGTTACAATGGTCGTAGTGGATTCTACCTCTTCATGTGTGTGGCATGTTGGGCATGGTCACATGAGCGGACAGGGGAGGAAGGCTGAGATGCACGGACAGAGATACAAAGCATGTGGAGCAGCCACCTGTGAGAAGAATCACACGGCATAATCGCAGGATATCGGCGAGGTACATGGACGACTCCAATATCACGGGAGATTCATCTTCCATTTAAATGGCTCTAGATGAGCCTAGTGTTGAGAAGTGGAAGGTGACTATGAGTGATGTGATGAACTCGCTGTAGCAGATCGACATATGGGAGCTGGTGGAGCTTCCAATGGGTCGAGAAGCGGTTTGATGCAGGTGGATCTTTGGAAAGATACAACATAGATACAGATCTAGGTTGGTAGCGAAGGGTTATGCTCAGAGAGAAGGGATCGGCTTCTCAGAGATATTCGAGCCAATATATGATATAGACCTGAGTGGTTCGAAGTTAAAGAGGCTGAGAAAGAGTTTGCAGACCGACATATGGGAGCTGGTGGAGCTTCCAATGGGCCGGGAAGCGGTTTGATGTAGGTGGATCTTCGGGAGGATACAACATAGATACAGAGCTAGGTTGGTAGCGAAGGTTATGCTCAGAGAGAAGGGATCGGCTTCTCAGAGATATTCGCGCCGATGGTATAGTAGCAGGTGTCTATTAGATCCGTAATTGGCGCTGGTTGGTTAATGTGATCTTGAACTGGAAGGATGGATGTGGAGTCTGCACTTCTGTATGAAAAATTGGAAGAGCAAATCTACATAAAGTAACCTGAGCGGTTCGAAGTTAAGGGGGCTGAGAAAAAGAGTTTGCAGGATGTCGTGGTATGACATGTCGCCTAGGCAGTAGTTTAATTCCTTCATGATGAATCAGGAATCGTATGCTAATGACATGTATATCGCCAATTATGACATGTCTGAGATCAATGTACTGAAGACTCGATTAAGTGGGATATTCAACATGAAGGATCAGGGGGCTGTAAAGATGGTTCTCAACATTTAGACTGGAAGAGGAGTAGGTTTTGGTTATCTAAGGCAAAATACCTTGGGTAGGTATTGATCAAGGGGGTGATGGACCATGTAAAACCGGAGAGTATTCCCTACGCGTCTCTCCGTAAGTTTTCCTCAGGACATGTCTCAAAATAGATGAGGAAAAGCAGGACATCTCATGAGCCTTATTTGAATACGGTTGGCAGTGTTTGCCATGGTTTGGATTAAACCTGTTATTTTACAGGCTATCAGTCTTTTGAGAAAGTACCCCGACAAGCAATATTGGATAGCGGTGAAATGGTAAGAAGTTTATGTCTTTTCTTTTAAAAAGATAGGAACAAAGTTGGTATGGTATGTGGATTCAGATTACACAGATAGTGTGGATTCAAGGAAGTCGACTTCAGGTTACTCGTTTGTATTAACGGGTGGAGCAATTAGTTGAATGTTCATGTTATCCGATAGTTGCTTGAGGAAGGAGGCGTAACTCTGGAGAAGATTCACATAAGCGGGAATCCGGAAGACATGATCACCAAGGTCATTCCTGCAGAGAAGTTTAAGTTCTGTGTAACTTATCTAGGCTTGGCGATGACGGAAAAGAAGGACAGAATGTGCACGAGAAACTATGATGTGATGTAGAGATAATAAAAGAGGTCAAGAAGCTACACGGTTGAAGCTGATTGAAGACATGGTGGAGATTGTTGTAAACAGATGTCTTAAATCTTGTATCTTTCCGTGCTGCTTGACCGGTCGAGGGAGTTACTTGACCGGTCAAGGAGGTTGCTCGACCAGTCGAGGTCCGCTCGGCTCAAAGTCCAGCAGCATTATTTTTGAGAGTTCCGAGCTGCTCGACCAGTCGAGGGTGCCCTTCGACCAGTCGAGGACCTGACTCAACTAGTCAAGGGTTACACAGCTGGTACGCGGACTGCGTAAATTTGAGGCAATTTTCAGACTATTCCAAGTCGGTGCGTAAGTGGAGTTTCCTAAACTATAAATAGGGGGTCCCTAGGGCCTTTCTAGGGTATGGCTACGGCTTCCTAAAGGGTTTGTAAGGGTTCCTAAAAAGGTTTTAGAGTTTCTAAAGGGTATAACAAGAGTGTGATTCGAGGTTGTTCGAATTGGGTAAGTCCTCTCTCTTTGTAATTTTTATTTTTACAGTGGAATTTTGTCGCTTTATGCCTTGGTTTTTTCCCGAAAGGATTTTCCACGTTAAATCTGTGTGTTCTCTTGTGTTTGCTTAGTGCCATTGGATTGCTATACTAGATCTAGATCTGTGTGATTCCGCAACACAAATCCCCAACAAAAATTACCTTCAAAGTAAGCAAGAAAGAGGCGGATGCATCTTTTTTTTTTTTTCTTCAAAGAAATAACCGATTTCATTGATAAGAAGGATGCTAACAAGTTGACGAGGAGGGACGGAAAATAAAAGCCCTAGACCCCCCTGCTTTACAAGGGAAAACACCTTCGAGAGGCCCACCCCATTGGGCACTCCTATCGTAAAGAGGAAAAGAAAGATTAAGAAAAACGCACTGCCCCTAAACCTGCCCTGTCTAGGACGAGCTCCCCTTTGGAGATGAGATGGAGGCTTGCGATCGATTGGAAGAAATTGACCTGCTGATTAGCACTGGCCCGCGAGCTTGGTTATCGGCCACTGAATTGGCCTCTCTGGGGATATGATTGATTGCAACAAAAATAGAGGCCCTGATGGAATTGAACTGATTTTTCCAGGAATGCGCGATCCATGGGGTGTTTCCGGCTAAAGAGAAGAGGCCAACCACTGAAAGGGAATCGCTCTTAACCTCAATGTTGGAAAAACCCAAATCCCTGCACAATTTGAGGCCGTGAATGACTGCCTTCAGTTCATCCAGGAAGCTCGAATCGACGCCGTAGCCTATAGAGAATGAAAATGAGAAATCTCCCTTGTCGTCTCTGCAAATGCCTCCGCTCCCGAAAGGACTTGGGTTGCCCCTGGAAGAGCCGTCAACATTCAGTTTCACCCAACCTCTGGGAGGCCTTTTCCACTTCACAACGGACAGCGAGAGAGGACAACTTTTCCCTGGAACGAGCCCCAAATCAGCCACGACATCTCTATCAAACTGGGATTTTGAAGGAGGGAGGGGAAATGCGCTGGACAGATGGAAGAGCCAAGTCCAGACATTGTAGATGGAGAGATTTGCCCTGATGGGAGAGTCTTCAAAGCGCTGCTCATTCCTAGCCTTCCATATTTTCCAGAGAATGAGGGTCGGGATGACCCCTCTGAGCATTCCTATAGTGGATGATTCATTGGCCATGGACCACCATTGCGAGGCTTTACACCTCACTGACTGGTTTGAAATAAAAGAAACAGAAAGGATGACTGAGAAGTGGGACCAGATGGAGGAGGCAATCACCCCTTCGACGAAGAGGTGGTTGAGGGATTCTTCCTTCCGGGCGAGATTCTCGCAGCACACGCAAGAGGAGGCCAACTGGATCCCTTTCCTTTTCACATTGATATCAACAAGGACAACGTTATTGAGGATCTTCCAGGTAAATAGAGCAATTTTGGGAGGAAGATGAGGATGCCATGTCCATTTGGCCCAGGTGCGCATATGGCCCATGGGCCTGACAAGGTGTCAAGCGGATCTTGTGGAGAATTTCTCCAACTTCTCCTTGGCCCAAATGAAGTAATCCTTACCTTGATTGAGGGATAGACCCTCAGCTCGCACGTGATGACGGACTGATTGCGGGAGCGAGATAGGGAAATTGGCGTGCTAAGAAGGCCATCGGGTCCAATTACGTCTTTGATCCTCAGATTGATGGGGAGGGGAGGAACATTTTCTGGGAGCAAATCCTTGAGAGGGCCAAGTCCTGTCCAGTTGACATGCCAGAAGTTGCTGTTACCATCCCCCAGTAACAAGCAGGAATTGTCTTCAACGAGCTAAAGTAGATCCCTGATTTTCTTCTAAGGAGGGGAATTGGACCGGCGCTGAATGGAGGAGCCCCCCGAATGATTGATGGCATATTTGAATCTCATGAATCGTGCCCATATACTGTTTTTATAGGCAAAGAAAATAGTCCAGGCTCTCTTAATTCTCAGGGCATCCGCGACCTCCCTTAAGCCTTTGATTCCCAGCCCACCTTCCATGGCAGGGGCTGTTATAGACTTCCAGTTGACCCAATGATGCTTCTTTATCCCTTTAGACCAACCCCAAAAGAAATCCACAAAACCTTTCTCCATGGAAGACAGCGTCTTTCTCGGGATATCTATCGCTGCAATAGTGTGAATAGGAATGCTAGCGAGCACGTGCTTAATAAGAGTAACCCTAGCAGCCTGATTGAGGAGGCGGGCTTTCCAACCTGAAATGCGGGATATGATTTTATCTACAAGCGGCTGAAAGGAGATTGAACGGATTCTACCTTTTACCAGCGAAACACCTAGGTAGATGAGAGGAGACGCCGCTCTCCTGATGCCCGCGATTCTCTCAAGACACCGAACTCTACTTTCTGACATCTTGGAGGAAACAAATAATCTGCTTTTGGCTGAATTAATTTTGAGGCCTGATACTTCCTTGAAGGTATGGAGAAAAGACATCATATTTCTGACCGATCTGTTGCTACCATTGATAAAAATGGTAGTGTCGTCTGCGAAGAGGAGGTGGGAGATCGTCAGGCTCCCCCTGTTGGTTTTGAAGGCCTGACAAATATTGGAATCAAACAGGGATTTGAGGCCCCTACTGAGGGCTTCCATGACTAAAATGAAGAGGCTGGACGAAAGCAGATCTCCCTGATGGATCCCTCTTTTGGTCTTGAAGAAGCCCAAGCTGACACCATTGAGGAGAATAGAAAACCAGGTCCCCGACCAGCATTTTTCAGCCAAATCAATCCATGATTGGCTGAAACCGAACCTCTGGAGCACCGCCTTTAGAAAGAACCAATTTACACTATCATACGCCTTTTCAAGGTCTATCTTGAAGATGATGTTGCTACCCCGAACTCTTTTGTCTATGTCCCGAAAGAGCTCTTGCGCCAAGGATATGCTATCCGCAATCGATCTCCCTTGGACAAAAGTCATTTGTTCTTCTGAGATTAGCTTTGGAAGGATGGAATTCAACCTAGCTGCAATCACCTTAGAAAATACCTTGTAGACACAATTGCAAAGACTTATAGGACGGAAATCAACAAAGGATTTAGGAGCCAAACTTTTAGGGATTAAGCAGAGCAAGGAGGCTAAGAAAGCTCTGGGTATTGTACCTCACTGGAAGAGGAATTTGAGGGCCCGATGGAGGTCCGTCCCTACGATTTCCCAACATGCCGAGAAGAAAGCACCAGAGAACCCATCAGGCCCAAGCGCTCCGTCTGATGGCAGGGCCGTAACTGCCACCTTCGCTTCATGAATAGACGGAATCGCCATGAGGAGGTCATTGTCTTCTGGGGAGACCAGGGACGGGATTGAGTTGATGAAGTTGCCGATCGGGGCCACCTCTTTGGCGGTGAACAAATTCTTGAAGAAAACGGCCGCTTCCTCCTTTATGCGAGACTGGTCGCCTGTTTTGGTCCCATCTTGTAGCTGAATTTCTCTTATATGGGCTCTTCTAATGCGGTTGATTGCAGATGTGTGGAAGAACTTGGAGTTTCTGTCCCCTTCTTTGAGTCGCCTGTTTCTGGATTTCTGTTTCCAGAATATTTCTTCTCGGTTCTCCAAATAGACGAGGAGATCTTTTTTCGAACCCAGGCTGGAAAGGATGTGGGGAGATGGGCTTGAGAGTCGATGCCAGTTCAAGTTGATCTATCTTCGCCGTAGCTGCCTTGATCTGACTGAAGATATTGCCGAACTCGTCTCTATTTCAGGCTTTCAAAGCTGCTTTTGTGTTCTTTAATTTGCACAAGAGGTGGATCATTGGGTTAATAAAGACCTCAGATTTCCATGCGTTGGAAACAATAGCCTGGAATCCCTCGTGTTGGGTCCACATCCTTTGAAATCGAAAAGGCCTCGGGGAGGGGAGAAGGGCTAGAGGGGAGGATAGCAAGAGGGGCGAGTGGTCGGAGTGGATGCGGGACAGGTTCTGAATAGTAAAGGACGGGAAGCGATGAAGCCAAGCAGAGGAACAAAGGGCTCTGTCGAGTCTAGCCCATTTCCTGTTGCTCCCCAAATGATTGTTACACCAAGTGAAGGTACTCCCTGTGGAGCCTACATCTATCAGATTGGATTTGTTACTTGCACAGAGAATTCGATTGAGCTACGCCCCACCAAAGAGTTTCCCCCAATCCTCTCTGATTGGGACGTGACCGCATTGAAATCCCCACACACAATCCAAGGCCCAACAGTGGCAGTTGCCTGACTTGTTAGGTCAGCCCATAAGAGCCTCCTGCGCAAATAGGGGCATTTGGCATAGACACAAGTGAAATTGAGGGGGATTTCGATGTTTGGGAAAGTGGCCCTGAAGGCTAGGAATTGATCTAAAGATGATAAGGCGTCCATGGAAATTATTGAATGATGGAACACCCATATCTTGCCTCCTGCGGCTTCATTGGAGATGGAGCAGTGAAAACGCAGTTTCAACCCTATTCTAACTCTCCGAGAGTCAGCAATCATGGGCTCGATAATGATCACAATTGTTGGCTTGAAGGATTTGATGAATCTTTTTACGTGTCTGATCGAGGGAGAATTACCAATTCCTCTCACATTCCAAAGAAGAAAACTATCCATCTGAAACACTACCCGAGTTAATGGCCCTGTTGCTCTTGCTTCGCGATCGACCTCTCCAAGACTTGATGTAGCTGGTTAGGTTGTCGTCCGGATTAAAGAACCGTTCCCTATTGATTTTTCTGTCCGCCGTTGGGGGTTGGATCGAATCTGCTTGTTCCCCGGTTTACTGTTCAGTTTCTGTAGCCAAAGCCGAATCTGAGACTTGAGAAGCATTGAAGGCTAATCCTGGGGATATTGGTCCCTGGTTATGAATTGGAGAGGGGAGGAAGAATGGAGAAAGGTCAACGTGGAGTTGCCCGATGTTGTCGGTGCCTTCCTTATCCTTGGACCCCATATTGACAAGAGAGGGAGAAGAGCCTCCTGAAGCTTTGAAGGTGGCCTAAGTATTTATCATCCTAGCACCCTTGGATTGAGAGCGGGGTCTTCTATGATAGTGGATGGTATTATTGTCATTGGGTCGACACCCATTTTCAACATTCTGCTTGAGGGATTGGAGTTGGGCATTGCTGATGTTGGCTCCTGAATGATGTTGGTTTTGCCTTGGATCTGGGGTGATGGTCTGCTTGGACGGCGGGGTAGTAGTCTGGTGTTTGGGAAGGGACTGTAATGCTGAGAATATTGGGGGTAGATGAGCATTTGCTGGGGGGGCTACCATTTCCTGCAGAGGCGATGCATCTATATATCAACCATGTCTTCCTCAACAACATAATGCAGAAGAAGCAGGGCCGAGCACAATAAGAAAGAAGGCATCAATCTTTATCTCTGGACTCGCCTTATTTTACAAGATCTTAGGTACTCCATAAAGATTATCTCACAAAAAAGTTTAAATAAGCTAGTTGAATCTATACAATAATACGATGGAAAAGTCTCCACACCTTCTGATTTAAGGGAGGTTAACGAGCATCTTAGATAAGATACCAACTCGAGTACAAATGGGGAAAATTATATATCTGGTTTCAATTCAGATAGAGGAGATGAGTATTATCGACGCAACGGACGCGACTATATGAAATTATGCCAAGAAGGCATTCAACCTATGGAGAATATTAAATTATAGAAGATATATTAAGTTTGTTATTTGTAGACCATAAATACACTAACATAACTTGTTCATTTTTAGAAAAGAAAAAAGAAAAAAGAAAAAAAGAAAAAGAAAAAAAAAAAAAAGAGACAAATCTCGACTCGACTCGCCTCGGCTCAACACAGCTCACTAGGCTCAACTCGAACCTAGCTCACTCAGCTCGAACAGTAAAGCGGAGTTGAGCTAGCATTTTGAGCTTAAAAGTCGAGTCGAGCGCGAGCTCGAGCTGAGGTAGTCATGGGAATTTATTGAACCGAGCAAGCTAGAGCTCAGCTTGACTCGACTCGATGTACAACTCTAGCCCTACCAAAGGGTGTATTTGAGCATAGTTTGAAATGTAAGAGTTTATTCAAGAATACTTAAACATTAGTAAGGAATTTGGGTATTGACCAAAGATCGCAGGGTTTACCTGTCACTGGCCCACTTCATGAAAGAATAGCCAACAACGACGGTCAAGGTGGGTTCACCCATTTTAGCGGATGGAATGTCGTTGTATGCACATGAGAGACATTGGGCAACTGAATGGATGGCAACGTTTTGGTCCACTGAGATGGATGTGAACATTTACATTCTTAATTTCCCATCATACATATGAGACCCTGACTAATGAATAATGACAAAAAAGAAAAAGCAAGATATATTATTTTCTTTAGAGAATTATTCCAATGATTCTCAGAGCACTAGGTGCATATTTGGGACAGTTCATTCGGTGGTAGATTCATACGGTGAATTATGTACTGAACAAATTTCATTGACGACCATTTAAAAATCGGGTTAATTAATCTGAGGATCCAATATATCTTTGATTTGGACTTATTTTTTATTACCATCCCTTTCCAAGCCATGGCTGGAATGGATATATTTTGACTAACAATAGTGATTCCTTCAGCACAAAAGTGCTTAGCTTTTTAAGCTTTTTGCAGCAAATAAGCTACTTTTTTTTTAAGGATGCATGTGGATCGCCACTACACAGTACTCTGTGGGCCCCACCATGGTGTATGTGTTTTACCTATGATATCCATCCTTTCGGATCATTATTTCAGGGCATGAGCCCAAAAATGAGGTGGATCCAAATCTCAAGTGGACCACACCATTCGCCATAGGAAAACAGTGGCCATTGAAAGCCCACCATTAAAAACTTCCTAAGCCCTACTGTTATGTTTATTTGTCACCCCACCTGTTGTTGATTAGGACACACCGACCTGGATGAAAGGAAAACACAGATTTCAACTTGATCCAAAGTTTTTAATGGTGTGCATTCAATTACCACGGTTTCCTATGGTGTAGTTGATCTGAGATTTGATATCCACCCAATTTTGGGATCATGCCCTAAAATGAGGGGCTAAATGAAAGTCATGGATAAAAGACATACATCATGGAGCCTATATGAAATCCATGTCTATTTTTTAATATATAAAAGTTTTTACTAACCACATCATAGAAGGCCGCATCAAAGGTAACCACCACATGATAGGAAATGGACATTGAAGGTGGACCCCATATGATGGACAATTAACATTGATGGCGAGCCCCATATAATGGATGACCCACGTTAAGGTGGGGCTCACATATTGGACGGTCCACATCAAAGGTCGGCCCATAATGATGATTGACCTATATTTGAGCCTCACATGATGGATGGCCCACATTGAAGGTGAGCCCACATGATGGGCATTGGACATTGAAGGCGGGCCACACATAATGGACGATTAACATTGATGGTGGGCCTAAGATGATGGATGACCCATATCAAGGTGGTCCTCACATATTGGACAATACACATCAAAAGGTGTGCTCTTCATGATGGATGATCCACATCTAATATTTGACATGATATACGGCCCACATTTAAGGTGGGCCCTGCATGATCAATAGGCTTCACAAGGTAAATGGTCCACTTTAAAGGTAGGCCCCACATGATGGATGGTTCACATCGATGGATGGTGAATATTAAAGGAGGATAACGAAGGAATAAGTAAAGATAGAAGAAAATTTTTAAAAATGACAAAAAAGAGAGAAATGAAAGAGATTAACAGAAGAATTTAAAAATTACTCATGTGATATTAGAAACTAAATAAAATTGTTCAACTTTTTTACTGATAAGTATACTGTTTACCATAAATACTTATTTATAAAATTAAATGGAAACCAAGATATAAGTTAGTTGAGGCATAAATAGCTTAAGCAAAATGACTTACAATTCGAACCGATTATTTGAAACATGAGAACTCTACGATAGACTCTTTTTTTTTTTTTTTTGTTAGCTCTTGTTAATACATGTACATAAGACTGTCAGATCACACTTCACTGTTAGCCACCCCCACTGTTAGATTCTATGATAGACTTTAATCAACATACTAAATACATTCTTGGTCAAAACACACACACCACACACACACAACACACACACACACACACATATATATATATATATATATATATATATATATATATATATATATATATTTCTATCTCAGATAGAGGCATGGATGAGATTTCAATTACCACATATACAAACAAAATTATATTAATTTCTACCCCTCATTCGGCCACTCTTCGCGCACTTCTATTTGCCATCTCTAATCTTCCATTTTCAATCTCATCTCTAGAACTTGTCCTTCTACCAAAAATCTCCTCCATCTCTTCCAAAGACCTTCCCTTTGTCTCAGGCAAGAAGAAGTAGAAAAACAACCATGCCAAGACAGACATACCAGCAAACAGAAAGAAACTCCCACCAATGGTAATAGCCTTGTATAACGATATAAACGTCATAGATATTGTCCCATTCATCAACCTATTCACACCCACTCCAATACTAGCTCCTTGAGCCCTTAATCTCAAGGGGAAGATCTCAGAGCTATAAACCCATGTGATGGGCCCCAACCCAATAGAGAAAAATGCCACAAAAGACAAGATACCCCCAATACAAAGCGAGATGGCCCACATCAACTTCTGTTTTGAATGCTCCACCATAGTCAACCCAAACCCTAATCCAGATAGAGAGACAAACATCCCTGCAGTACTTGTCAGCAACAAAGGTCTTCTTCCCACCTTGTCTAATAAGCATGTAGCTACCAAAATAAAACAAGTTTTTGTAAATCCAACAGCTACAGTTACAATCAGGAGCTTGCTCTTGCTATGAATTCCTGCCTTCTTGAATATCCTTGGGCTGTACAGAACAACAGCTTCAATCCCAGTAGCATGCTCGAAGAAATGGATCCCAATTGCAGCGACCAAGATCCGTTTGACAGTAGGAGTAGGATGCAAGATCAGCTCTTTCCAAACACCCTCCCCTTTAAGTCTCGGTAGCTTCACAAAGTCATCTGTGCAGCTCACGTCTATCCCCACCGCAGCTTTCATATCCTGAAGCCGCAGTTCAGATTCTTCCTTAGTGTTGGAAACTTTCAATAGAACCTTCTTCGCATCTCCTACACGACCTTGCATTACAAGCCATCTCGGTGACTCGGGCATTGCCAAAATGCCTACGGCCAAGGCAAGTGAAGGGATTGCACCAATGCCGAGCATCAAACGCCATCCGAGTTTTAATGAAAGTTTAGAGAATAGATAGTTGGATAGGTAGCCTAGTAAGATCCCGATGCTAATACATACTTCTGGTAGAGATGTTAGGAAGCCTCGATGGGTTGCAGATGAGATTTCTGCTGAATACACGGGTGCAATCATTAGAGCGTAGCCAACTCCAACACCAGCAACACAACGTCCGGTCATTAAGAATGCGTAAGAAGAACCAATTCCCATTAGAACTGAACCGATTAATAAGATGATTGAAGCGAGGACGATGGTGTAACGACGTCCGATCCAATCGGATATTCGACCTGCAGTTAAAGATCCGACCAATGCACATATGTTTAAAATCCCAGCAAGGATTTCAACTTGGATGTCGTTTATTTTAAGATCTTCTTTGATGAAGAGCATAGCTCCGCTCATTACACCTGTATCTGCAGGAAAGAAAGATTCTTGTTTTTAGGTTGTGACGATTACTTTCTACATTTACGATTTTATGCTGCTTGCAATGGGGCCCATCTCCAAGTGATAAAACTCATCATTTCACACGTGGCACACTTCAAGATCCTCGCCATAAATCAGGTGGGGTCCATGGTGAATGGGCTCCACCTGAAAAATCAGGGCAGTC